>JAAAKB020254134.1:0-10645 GCA_010014835.2 Apostichopus leukothele | reverse complement strand
TACATTAATCTTGGAGTGACTCGAACTCGGGACCTTATGATTGAAAGGCACCGGCGTTAACCACTGAGCTAACACTTGAATTTGGCCTTCAGTTGGTTGATAATGCTAACCCAGATATCAGCCCCGCCCCCCCCCCCTAGAAAGTTTGGTAACCTGGAAGATGCTTTATTTTACTGTTTAGGTTGTACCACATACACATGCAATATATTTATGTGCTATTATATATCTATGTACTCTAGGTATACTGCCAACCCCCAAGTACCCCCTCTCCCCCAAGTAGACAGGACTGCCCCTGATAATTTAACATGAAAAGAGCTTGGGCCAAACCTTACCTCCTGTTTTTACACTATTGCTTAAGACACTTTTTTATTCATTTCACAAACAGGTGTCCATTTTGGTGAGGCTCATCTGTCCGTGCACGGTTACACCAGCACCCAAGGGTTCATATTGTACATAAGAGTTTGAGACTATCATGGTAAACAACATGAGAATAATGGTGTTTTTCTCAGGATTCTAGATCATTTCCAGTTAAAGGGAACATGCACCTAAACATCTTGTGTTAAGCTCCTTGCATTTTGAGAGATCAAAATTTATTTGCAGTAAAAGTAAGTTGTATAGCATCTGTTATACATGACTATATAGTTAAGTAGTCTGTTAAACGGAAATTTTCCAACGATTGTAACAACCAATTGTCTAAATATTTAAGAGTACCTAGTTTTGGCATGTGACGATTGCTACTCATTTCATTAGGAATTTACTTGCCAGTGTTAAAGTCACCGGGTTATGTTATACAACCACCTATTATAGTTGACATAATGTTCAGCCAACAATTACCATCTAAGTCCTTTAATTTGGACAATTTTCTTCATCAAGTTTATATATATCTATTGATGTTTCATTATTGCAATTTACTTTCTTATGAACTTGCATAGCACAAAAAACTTGTGGGATCCAAGTTCTGTTATAACTAGATGTTTAAGGTCAAAGCAATTGACTTGGCAGATAAATCAAATTTTGTGAGCTAGGAAATAGAGCTTACTATATCCGTTACCAGAATGCAAGGTACCTAAAATAAGTATATGCCATGTGATACTAGGTCCAGGGCAACTACACAAATTCCGACTACAGGCATTGAGTACAGGCCCGCTATTGGTTAAATCTAACTAGCTCACCATTGTTAAAGCCCAACTTAGGCCTACTATAAACTTGCCAGTGTCTTCTTTCGGGGGGTGTTCTTTCCTCTTCGCTATGATCCGAACCTGTAGAGTCGAACCCCCCCCCCCCCTCCCCGCCCCACTCACGTTTTCTAACACTGACCTGGTGTAGGTACGTATTTAAGGTCATAACATTACAAGCACATGTATGTATATATACACATGTACAAACATTATGTGTAGGACCAGATTAATTGTGCAGAGTCAGTACAAAAAAAAAAAGAGCAGTTTACTAAATTTTCCCGTCAGAATCTGCCTAGACGATTATTAAATGGTGCTACACTTGTGCTAAGGTTATTTAGAATGTTGTTCAATTTTAGCAGCATCCTTTCAATACATCATCTCTGTTATGGCCTGTTGCCAGAGAGCTTTTTATTTTTGGTTTCAAAAGTCCCCCTCAATGTTGCTAGAACAATAACATAATAAGGTTGGAAAGTTTGATTTTCTAACATTTCTGTGCAAAAGCAAAAACAAGTATTCCAAATGAATACATGGTTAACAGGCTTTGACCTTTAAGGAATTAAAATAATGTATGTTAATAAGGTATGTTAATGAGGTATGTTAATAATGTATGTTAATAAGGTATGTTAATGAGGTATGTTAATAATGTATGTTAATAAGGTATGCAGAAATGAAATTTAGTTTGTAAACATTTGTTTTCCTTTTAATAAAACTGCTATGTTTATAAACTGCTATGTTTATAAAAGAAAAAAAATTTCAAATAAAGCATTATTGGATTTTTTTAAAAGTATTATTAAGATTTGGTCTGTCAATAATCACATCATTCTTAGAGAATTCAACACCAACATTGTACCTCTGAAATCCCACATTTCAAAGATCTTGATGAAAGTTTTGGAAACTCTACTTAGAAGTCATAGTTTGGTAGTCCAGTTACAAAGATGGATACTGGCTCAGAGAAAAGTTGTAAACATCTTAAATAAAGAAACGAGAAACGAATTAAAATTATCTTTTTGTTGCATCATTTGAAACTCTGTCAAAGAAACGATATAGAATTGTGTATTATGTGACATTAACAAGTTAAAGTGATTGCTACAAACGACACCTCTCTAACAAACATACTTTCGATATTAGATACCCTGAGAACACTAAGTACACTACTGTGTAAGCAAGTACCTCACTTTCCAATGAAAGTACCTCACTTTCCAACTCTACACACCTCTCCCTCCTGCACTGGTCTGGTACACAGTAACGTGGAGCCTAGCTGGTTGCAGCAAGGTTGTGACCTCCGTTCTCTATGATACTATGTAAATGCCATCGGTTATTGCCTCCAAATTTTAGCATGCTTAAAATTATGTTAAACAACTTCATTGGGGAAGCACTTTACCTACCCTATAAACGATAATCCTAAACATTTTCACACAATGAAGTGGGGTAAAAATTGAGTGTCTGCATATTGTATGATATCTAGGTGAGTGCGTTTGATGATAAAATGCTTGCCGACGTGTGGACAAAAGCAACCACTTTCTAGCTCTTTCCAGTAAAATGACAACGACCTACCAACAGCCGTGACATTTGACCAGATGCCAAAGTCGGTCAGTCTTGCCTGTCACTTTTTCTCAATTAAAATTCTACATCCAATAAGCATTTACAACAATGGCAATGATGTCACAAGTCATGTGATGTCCGTCACCACATCAGTTTCCAGACTGGCAGTTGGAACTTAGGTATAACCTGGATGTCCTCGATCACAAACACAAACTTGAAAACGTACAAATAAACAAAACAAACAAAGATCAATAATAATAATAGTGGAATAAAACCCACCATTTGCTCACCCTCCCCAATCTCTAGTTCTATGATGATATATAAGCAGTTAAAGTACTAAAATGAAACCCTTACAAAGAAATCCAAGTTTGTTGAGTTTACAGAGCATCTCACCTGAATCCTGACAACAGTACATACACCTATGTCCAGTTCATATTTGTGAGGTTGTGTGTACGCAAGTAGACGCTCTACTGTGTTAGGCTACAAACAAATCAAAACACTGTCTACCAGTTTCTTTTATATCTTATTTGCAAAGAAATTTTGAAATATCATTCTCTAACTACAAACTTGAAAAAAAAAAGATGGGAAGCATATGAAGGAATTGTCGTATTAATTGTAAAATAAACAATTTTTGTGTCGAGTCCATCTATATTCCCATCCTCAACCTAAATCTACTCCTCCTCAGATGAATATTAATTAAGCAACAGCCCTGGATGAGGAGGTCGATGCTGTATCAAAGTCTGAGAAAGAGTTGTAAATAATGAATATGCCTTTGACTGAGTATCAAACAGCAGTTGATTAAGGTTCATGTACTGTGTGAATGTGTACACTGTAAAATAACTGTGTTCTCCAACCGTTAGTACTGGCAAACCACACAGAGGGATCGCCTCAATCGTTAATGCTGTCTGTCAGACGGCTATCGAGATTTGATGTTACTGGAATTTCACTTATCGACGGTTGTTAAGGCCCGACTCGCAAGCACCAACTCCCTTCTGTTGTGCAATATAACTCTTAGCACTCCTGTAAATAGTATAGGGCACGAGTCGACTTTGATAGGCACAGGAGTCAACACATGGACTGGCTGTCGAAAAAATATATGTTCCCTCCAGATTCTTACTACCAGCAGCATTTGAGAGCTACTGGTATATTATGCAGTGGATTCATAGGAAGGCATTCTTTCCATTTATCCATCTTTGATTTCGTCAGTCACACAAGCCTACTCAAGACTTCCACGTAGCTGAAGTTAATTTGTTAGATCATGCTGTTGCCAAAACTTGCCTCTCTTGCCACTCTTGCCACAAAACTTGCCCCTCTTGCCAAAACTTCATTGCAAATAAAGAAACACTATACCTTCCAGATTACCGCCGTCCGGCCAATAATCGTGAGACACCGATAACGTCGGTCTAGTATCTGCTCGACTCCCATTGTCTTTTCTCAGTCAATTGTTTTTCTTTCTTCATTGTTCTTCCTATTGATCCTTTTAATCATCATCTTCGCTGTCACTGACAAAGTTGTTTTTCTTAAACGACTTGGGGGATTCTTTCTTCTTCTTCTCTGGAGTCTTTTTCTTGTCTACAATTTCAATTTCCACCTCCATCATTTCAGCATCCTCTTTAGATTTCTCTTCGGTCTCTTCCTCTGCCTCTTTCTCCACCTTCTCCTCTGGTTCTGTCTCTGCCTCTTTCTCCATCTTCTCCTCTGGCGCTGTCTCCTCGGGCACCGTCTCCTCGGGCGCCGTCTCCTCGGGCTCCGCCTCCTTTTTCTTGGACTTCTTTATCTTGGATTTATCCTTTGTCTTTGAAGATGTCGGCACATCATCCCTTAAGGGAAAAGACCGAAAAAGAAACTCAAATGTTAATTTCATCTCAAAAGTTCAACATCTTCTAAAATACCAGCTGGATAAAGATTCCAGCTGCGGGTTTCATTTACAGTAGCTGCCCCAGTTGGAGTGAAACTGTTCACATCCTTTTCAGACTTCCTGTGAAGGAGCTCAACAAGACTTGAATTAAAGAGTTTTTGTGTTTAGCAGGGTTTCAGATATTCCCACACTCTTGGACCTCAAGCAATCTTTGACTACCAAACTCAGTTTACAAGGGCTATCTGCATGGCAAGTATTTGTGCTCAATGCTCAATATTTAATTTGGGAAGTAGAGGTTACAAGGATTTCAACATTTAATGAGCTCTTAAATCAGTCATGTGATCTCTGAACTCCTTCAGAAACAATCAGCTGCATGAACTTTAACCTTTGACATGTTAACTTGACCTCTGACAAACAGCAGGGAATAATCAACAACAGTCAAAACAATAATCAAACACTGTCACACTAAATAAACTAATAATAAATATGACTAATTATGTAATGATCTGCACACTTTCTGTTTGACTGGCAAACTTGGTCGGGCATTTCTCAATACTTGCATACTGTAGGTCATTCTGTCTCAAATCACAGATGGCTGTTGCTGGACCCTATGATCCCAAACTTACCGCCCTAATTGCATGTTTAGAGCACCATGCATATTTCTGAGAATCTCAGTTTCAGTGCTTCAAAATTGGCTGAATTATCGCACTTTGAAAATTCTGTAAATATGTTGCCACAGTAGCATGTTCTTGATTTTTGAGGTCTCATTTCTCAGCAATTAAACATCCTACTACCTTTCTAATACAGAAGCCCAAAGATTCTATCCCATAGGAATGGGGGCAAAAAAATTAGGTTATAAAAGAATTATCTTGTGGAGTTAGGTGAAACTTAAAACAAAAATGTTCAATTTTGGTATTTTTCCCTAAAAAAAGTGCTATATTTAGTGATAAATTTACTCCTAAACTATTGCTTCAGGACTTGATTCTTTCACAGATTATTATGTCTAGTACAAACAATACAAAATAATGATTACAATGCTATCCTATAATATATTTGCAAGTTGTGAAGCTCGTAAGTTGCTATTTCATGCTGTGATTCAGCATGAGGATGAGGATGGGGGGTTTGATGCCAATTTTTTACCAACGTAACCATGTGCTCCAAGCATACAATAAATTTGGTGATTTTTAAAGTAGTCGAACTACAACATACAACATAGACATAAATTTGGTGATTTGAGTTGGAATGACCCATATGTCTGATAAGAAACTTTACAAACTATGATATATACACTGAGCATATGACTTTAAGCATGTACATGTGATACAACCATGAATGTCTATCATATGAATATACCACAGATTAAACTTTAAATTCATATTCACTACAAGTTTAAGGGGGGGGGGGGTGGAGGGGATGGGGAAATGATGCAGGACGAAGCATTAAACATGAATTTATAGTTACACACAATTTGCTCAAAACAAGGCACATGTGGAAACAATTACCATATTTATCACAAATGTACATCCATTTACAGTTTTCACCAATGCTATTCTTATGCACCATTATTGTATAGCGCAAACATGTATAGATTATTGTATAGCGCAAACATGTATAGATTATTGTATAGCACCAACATATAGATTATTGTATAGCCGCTAGAGCGCCAACATATATGGTCGCACTGACGGCTCTGGTCTCTTGGTTTTCTGATGGAGTACAGAGAACAATGGAAAGATCTAGCTCCTTAAAATAACTCTTGTTTAGCTCGTTAATGAATAAGTAGCTTATTGAAACAGGGGGAGCTGGGAAGATAAGTAGATATATAGCAAAATAATGCTGCACAAAGTAATGTTGGTGGCGCTATACAATAATACAACAATCGTAACACTCCTATTACAAGACATCCTGGATCTACCACTGGGAGTGGGTGTGCTCAGTATGGCCAAACAGAGTGGCCAAACAATTTAACAAAGGTCCCCAAGACTTCCCCGCACAGGACTGAACAAAAATAACTTACTCTTCCATCTTACTGCTGCCGGCTCCAGCATCCTCAGGATCCTGGTTTTCTTTGTCTAATGTTGGCTCTTTTGGGGTCTTTATGAAGAATTTGGTAATCTCAGCCTGCCATTCCGGAGTTGGTCTCGGACAGTATGGGTTGCCTCCGGCATGTTTGTTTGCCTTTGCTGTGGTCAGAAAATGAGAAAACAAAAGAGAGAGATTCGTCAAATCCAGGAAAGGATTAATCGTTGTATGATTTATAGCATGGCAGAAAGCTTGGCACTGAAACAATTTATCTGATATTGCATTTATAGCGATGTTCAAATTTGTCAAATTGCAAACCAAAAACAAATATGCGTAGAATTCTTGGTACACACGGAGGCCACAGCTCAAAATTACTGGATTAAGCAAAGAACTATTTACTTCCAGTTCGTGGCAAATCGCAGACCTCCACGGCCAAATCTGTCACAAATCCGGTCAATTGATGATGTGATTGAGAATCTTTGCAAACCACCTTCGAAACCAATTTTTGTTACACCTTACCAGATTTAACAAGAAAGACTCTTTTTTGTTGTTGCGGCAACAAGGATGAGAAAATGCCTACATGCTTTAATATCGATATCAAAAGGTCACATGTATCGACTTTGGTCATACAGGTGTTCGTCTAGTTCCAGTCCCTTCCTTTAGGCGAAGAACAAAACTCTCAGAAATTGGGATGCCATTTTACGATGGAAACAAACTAAAATTGCCAATTAATTTTCCTTTGTAAAATGTTTTACTTGTGACATGTCTTGTTTTGTGTTAGTGACTTAACGTTGCAATATAGCTTAGGCTGGTTTGACAAATGATGATATCTTGAGCCAACACTGATATCTTGCAGATTTCATAATAAATTGGAACAACACACAACACAACAACAATTACACAGCTCAGTATCAACAAAAACAATCAGACCAACTCTTTCAAGTACCGGGAGGCGGGAGGTATGTTGACCCACTATCTCATCATTTCTAGATTATGCTCGCCAAATTGACACACTTTAACCCTGAATACTGTAGGCAAGCGGTGGTCTTTCAAGACAGAAGTTTTTACCTGAGGTTGGTGATGTTGACGATGAACTGCCTGCGTTGAAATTTTTACGAGGAGCCTTGGCAGCAACAGCTGAGAAGAAACAGAAATTTCAACAATTTAACAATTTTAATTTACAATACACAGAATAGGCATTACCTTTAAAACTGTGATATTAGGAACTTGAGATGACAGTAAATTATACTGGTAAAGCAAGCTATGCAAGAATAAAGTGGTCACACACACAAAACTAAAAAAAAAAAAATTATGATCAAGATCTCTTTAGCTTTAAATGATGACATTTAGGCAAATTTGTAAACTATTAACAGTAGAAAAATTTAGTACTAGTAATATTTCTAGATACAAATAAAATCTGCTTGCTTAACATTGTTCATAATCATCAATTTTTTTAACCAATTAGAAAGTTGGCAGAGTAAACAAGGGAATATTTTTCCACTTAATCAAATTACCACATTCTGAATAATTCATTTCTGGTTGTGTTAAAAAAACATATTAATTTCTGTGCTTTTCCCAAATAAAAAGAGCTTGGGGTAAATGGTGGGGGGTGTTGGGAGGCTGTGGAGGCACATATGTTGGCTCGGGTGAGCAACTCAACTCTTGAGTTGCAGCTCCGGTTTAAGTGCCGATAGAAATCTCATGTTTTTTGGGGGGTCCCGACTCCCCAAATTTTTGTGGAAAGTTTCAAAATAATGCACGCTAATCTCTTGTTTTTCTATTACTACTGTTCTTAGATAAAGCAATCTTTTACATTTGTAACTTCCAGTACAGACACTGTCATCCTTATACAGTATGCAACCTGTGTTGGAGAAATTGAATTTTTTATTTTTTCAAAATACAAAATATTGAAGGCCATCAAACATCTTTAACAGTGTGCGCCAATAATCTGGGAATAAAATTTGTAACATGTAGAAACCTCCTACAAAATCATTCTAAAATGTGCGTATCTTTCAACGAGAAAACTAAAAAGTTTCGTGGTTACGATGCCTAAAATATTCATAGTGTGGTAGGCCATACATGTTAATATACATCAAGTTGTGCACACCAAAATGATGGGGATTATCTATTGACTAATGTGGATACATATATTGAAGGAAAGTACCACGAATCAGTAATCATGTTTACAAAGTTTAAATCTCTTTAGTGGCATAGTATATTAACCAGAAAGCCAGTTGGGTTTTTGATTCCTTACCATACAATGTGTGCAAACTTCAAAATAACTATCTAATGTAGAGCAAGTTAGTTAAATTTGTCTAAGAATTAAGTGAGACCCACAAAAGATCAGAGATTTTCAGCTCTTAGTTGTAGCACTCCCTTGTGGGGCATCAACCATTTCAAAATGTTTAAATATCCAGAAAGAACAGTCTTCCTAAGTGAAAATATTGACAAAAGCAAAAGTCATGTAGTATAAATCAGAGAAAATGGCCAATTTTGAGATAACCTGTTGACCCCTTGAATAGCTCAGAGAGTGAAAACTGATAGTTTCAGTGCAGGTTTAGAGCAAAACTCTCAAAAAAGATTTCATTTCCAGGATTATTGTATGTTTCTTGAATTCCTATAGAGACCTTTCACAAAACTAAACTGAATTGACTCAACTATGTTCACAGAAACTCATACCATTGGAGAATCCCTGATAAATTGTAGCTTTTATTCTGGAGGTAGTGTTTAAAAGGTTTACAGACCTTCACACCTGTGGACCACATGTGACCTTTGACTTCCAACCAACTTCAATAGGGTTCTTGAACTCAACAAGCTGGATCTACCTACCAGGTATGGCTTTGATTCGACCTGTGTTTGTTGAGATGTCGTGTTTACAAGCTGTGTTGTATATATATGTCAGTCATACCAAACTAGATGCTAACACAATGGCGCTATCCAAAATAGGGTCCAGGAAAATGTTGGCTAATAAAGATCTGGGCCTAAAAGAGTACAAACATTGGTTCCCAATATGGGCCCACCACAATGTTGCCCCCAAATGGGCCTAAAATATTTATGCACACATGAACCAGCTATTAACCAGCAACTGTAGTTTGGATATAATCCGATTGACGATTGTGGAGTTATTGCAAACTCTTGGCCTTCCCAAATGGTCTAATACTGTAGGTCTCAAAAACTATATTTGCCACCCAAGAATTGAATCCAAAAATGTGAGCCCAAATGGTCCTAAAAATATTGGGCCCCACAACTTCAGGTCCAAAGAATGTGTCCCAAAAAGCATTGCGGTGGAAAATTTGGGCCCACCCGGCCTAAAAATGCACCCAGAAATATTTTGGGGACCAGATGGTCCCCAAATTTGTTGGCATTCATGTACCAGCTGTTAACCAACAACTGTATTCCAAGTTAGAATACAGACTTAAAATTGTGGGTTACTGCAATTGTAAAATTTGGGTCATTCCCAAAAAAATGGACCCAATCAAATTTGGCACCTAAATGGTCCCAAAAATTATTTGACACAAATTGGCTCCAAAAAATATTTTCCCCCCTCCCCCCCCCCCAAAACATTGAACCCCAAAGAAATACTTTAGTCAATTTGTGACCCTTGTTTACAAATGAACATTATTCTACAGTTGTAAGCATGTGTCACACTATTGCTAAACCAACTCAGAAGTTCCAGTACCTGAGCTGTCTCAGGTGTTTCATTTATAGGATAAATGTAAGTACTACTTATGCAGATGTAGTCTTGTGTGGTTAACTCTGATTGGTTCTGAGTGCTGCTCATGGTAGCAAGGGTGTGTTTAGGCCAATGAGATGGGTTTAAGTTGGTCACATGATTATAAGCTGTGGTTCAGTAGCTCCCTTCCAGTAATCTTAGGAAGAGATGCAGTTCTTTCTGTGAGACAGCCAATAGTGGAATTTTGGTTACTCTTGTGATAATATAGTCTGTCCACTGTGGAGATATCTAGTAGTTTGGCTAAGATCATGTGTAGTATCTGTTCCCTTTCGAGGGGAATGGTGATGCACACCCGACGATGATCACACAGTC
>JAAAKB020254123.1:0-10646 GCA_010014835.2 Apostichopus leukothele | reverse complement strand
TACCCAGAAGAAGGAATACTTTCATAATTTAGGAGCTAAGATATTGCATTGTAATTGACATGCCAGTAGCCACAACCTTTCCATCAAGTAGTAGCCCAAAGTTTCCAACAAGACAAAAAGTCGACAAAACTCTTAAAACGTGAATGCTCTGCACCGAGAAATATGACAAGCTTCCTTGACTTTTGGATGGAAAGTAATTTTTGTTTTTTCTTTCGTGAAGGCTTTACCATTGATTCCTAAACAACAATTTTATTGTGCCTTTCAGGCTGTCAACATTTGAACAGTACTGTTTTTTTATGCCGTAGCCTTCTTATGTACGTGACTTGTTTTTTTTAAAGTGACTGTTACCTTTTTTCCCTTCTTAAATCTGATATGTGATTGAATGTTTGTGTAAACTGCCAGAAAGTTGTTCTACTGTGATGAAAGTCTGAAACTATTGTGGACAAGAGTAGGTAATTGTCTCTGTGCATCATTGTCTTCATAATTATTTTGTCATCATATTCATTAATAATCGGTTCAAATTAAGTATTACACTGTTTTAGAGTCAAACAATCTATAAAAAAAAACAACTTCGGAGGTCTAAAACCCAAACGTTCTGGGTTCTCAATGGTGGTGGTGGTTAAACACATTTCTTGTTTGTGTTTACATTGGCTGATGTGAACCCTAGCTGGTAAACAGTGATTCCTTTCTCAGACCTCTGACACAAAAGTTCATTTCACTTCAAAGAAAATTTGGAAATCAGTCAATTAAAAGGAAGTCTGAATCAAACTTGAACTGCAGACAATATCAAGAGAAACCTAGCCATGAATCCATACTAAAGATCAAATTAAATCAGACTTCATGCGATTATCTGACACTGAAAACAAACGATTACATCAAATCAAACTCTGGGAACTTGTGATCATACAATCATACCATTTATGAATTATTCATGAAATTCATGAAGAATGTGATCATGACTTCTCATTTTAAAATGGGGTCAGATTGTACTTTGAAGTTGTAATTTGGTGCTTTGTATACCCGCTTTAAATACTAACTTTTTTTTATAGCCGCAGTATTACCTTTTAATGTGTATTCCAGAAAAATTGAACTTGATAACAAAGTCTTCTTTATTTGCAGTAAATGAACATTAGAAAATAATTGAAATAATGATACAAAATGTAATATAAGGTTGAAATTTATAGACTTGGCATGTTCAACTCGTCAACATTGCCATTTCGTATCGTGTATCACTTGCTACTTCAATAGGGCGTAGTATTTGGCTTGCTTTTTACGTCGTTGTCGTGACAACTGGGCAATATTTTATCCATTTTTACTATGCAATGCATACAAGATCATTTTTGAGAGAAAAATTTGTTAAGGTTATGCATAAATGGCCCAAGGGTGCAATATGATAATTTGTAAACTTTCCAGAGATAATGGGGGAATCTTATAACGGTGTTTTTATACTCAATCATCGTGAGTGCACGCACTGGAATGTCCCCTGCATCTGGAGAGCAAACTTTAGTATGATATTAAACATGAAATTCAAAATTCGTATTTCTTTTAAAAGATATCTGGGATGGGATAACAAATATTCAAAATTACTAAATATTGTTTATATTTAAAACCAATCACACCAGCTTTTAGTAGAAAGATATTCAAATTTCAAAATTTAAAACAATTATATTTCTTTCACTTGGGTAAGACTTTCAATGATCCTTCCCCCACCCCCCCCCACCCCCCGAACAATTCTGATATATGCCTGAACTGTTAGACTAAAATCCTTCTGCACTGAATCTAGAACAAAATTTAAGACAGCTGGATGCATTAGAATATCTTCCTCAGTCCGTTATGGAGCAAGTATTTCACTGGTTGATGTATTTCGAGTTGACTTAACTTGCCTCCAAATTTTGAAACTTTTCCATGTGTATCTTTGTGTGAGAGCAATCTGCTACTTTCTTCATCACCCGAAGATATTTTATTTTCTAATCCAAGAGTGATCCTTGTAACTTCCTGGGAGTACTTTGATGGGCTAGTTAGTACCTCCATCAAAAATACTTTTGGAATTTTGTTTTAACCCATGCTGAACCCTGTCAGAGAATTGAGGTGAGCTATTAATATCTTTAACCTGAATATAGAGACTGCCTGTACCAGAGTATCCAGACGCCCTGCTGTATTGAAAAAAGTCTGTCAGATTTAAGAAACTAACAATCACTAAGTTCCCTCCAGAGAGGATAGAAGGAAAAATGCCAGTGACTTTATTTCTGTCCGAAAATAACCCAGATCTTTTATGGAGCTCGGTCTGTTATTCTATGTACCTAAGGTAGAAACTTAATGGCATCTGGTGAGCATATGTTCACAACTGGGAGATGCACAGTCTTATACTTTTGGGTAGATTGAAAAGGACTCTCTCTCTCCTCTCCTCCTAGCTGCAGGGGCTTAATTTCAACCATCTGCAATTGACAAAGTCCAGACAGATTTAAAGGGACATGCAGGATATTTTAAATTCCGTATATATCGGTTCATAAAACACGGGGCAATTTTGATTTATAGTTTTCCTGGAAGTGAATGTGCAGACACTGTGGTATCTCTGTGGTATTTCTTAAAGCTTCTTTTCTGGGACGACAGTTATTTAAAGTCAAATATACTTTGTCTGCCTGGGCTGTGTAACTGATCTTTTGACATGCCGTTTATTGCTGCTCAAACTTTCCTTTAATAATCATAAAGATCTGGTCTCTCATTTCTAGTTTTATATAGAGAGAGAGAGGGGGGCGGAGGGGGGGGGGGGGAGACAGATAGTGAGAGACATGGTCAGCTGAATTTACCGCTGAAACCACTTTTCAACTGCCTAAGGAGTAAGGCCAACCCCTTGTGTGTTAGTAACCTAAACCACAATGATGTAAATCTAGAAACTGTGTTAGCATACAATGAACAGACAGACATGCTAGTTAGTGTGTATTAGAAAGTTGCCAATGATTGACTTACTGAAGTCAGTTTCCTGTTGTTTTGCAATTAGCATGTCTGCCAACTAATTAGACAGTAGTTGGATCATCTGAACCTCAAAGCTGTTCGACAAACACACCATGACCATAAAGTGAGGTGTTACTAATTGGTTTTCAATCTGAAGGGAATTTTAATTTGTTTCTCTTGAAAACTTTCATCAGACTTAGGTTTACCATGTAATGTGTTCAAGCACTATATGGGTAAGATTTATGCAGTATGTTTTGAAACAATTGAATTACTCCAAATATATCCAACTATCACAAAACAGTGCATTGTGTTTCATGGCAAGGTTATGCAGGTTTACGAAATCGGCTGGTTCTTGTTGAAGACATTATTGTAATTATGAAACTTTTCTCCTAGATCTCCTCCATTTATTGACTCAAAGGTGATTAATTAGCCATCAATTAACGATGCTCTCTTCTCATCTCTTAAGACGATCCCTGTTGTCCAGAGATGTTTGTTCATGTACTTCTTTTTCAAGTGAGCCCCGATTCAGGATTCAAAAATTTCAGTGGTCTATTTTAATATCCATTGTTTGGTGGAAGACGTGAGTTTGCTTCATTGTAAAATTAATGCCTTTGAGATGCAATGCAAAAACATTCTGTAAACTCTAAAATTTTGTTCAGTGGTTGAATCAATGTTTATTTCCATGTTAAAGTATAAGCAGCAGTATATACTTTGCAAGAGCAAATTACACTTTGAAAGCAAATTTCAACCACTGTAGGTAAAATTGTGTTCGATGGTGAACACTGTATTATAATCGTGGAGTAATGTGTGTTTCTTCGGCCAGCCAGTATCAAGATAAATGAGTCACAATGAATACAGAATTGCTTCTTCAACATGAGTCATAACAACATAAAAAATTTAAGAGAACATTTCCTGCAATTACATCCATGTGAGACTTTCTGTTACATAGTAATGTGATGGTTGTGGGCTTAATGTTTTGTCTGTCTCTCTCTCTACTGAAATCAGATTCAACAAAATTTCTCCAATAATTAACTTTTAGAAAATAGAAAGAAAAGGGTAATAAGAAACACTATGTTATCAGATGCAATGCAAAACCCACTACCAAAATTTCACAATTCCTCAAATACTGTAAATGGGCACAAAATGTAGCGGTTGTCAGAACGTCAAAAATTTCATTGACGAGCAAGTACAAACTGCTTGGTAACCAGTTCAACTCGGAAGCTATTTCATAAGCTTTTAGTTATTTTTATACCATCTTACAGATGCAATTCACAGCATTTTCCCTCTCACTTCACCGATCAAGATAATATGTCAGTGTTTCGGCTCCACCCTAGCATTTGTTTTGTTGCTGTATGAAATCTCGTATTTTTATCCGTTTTCAACGCTGTGATTTTAAGCTAAAGTGCTGTGATGACCGAGACTCGGGTGCCAAATTCGAGTGTCTTTTCGTACAGTACCCAGAACATAATAAGCATTATTGGTGATGATGTATCATGTCATATTTTTAATTTTTTTTTTTAATAGGAAATACTGCATTCCTTACAAACCTAAGTGCAATATGAGCAGTGATTGTTTCACAAGTTTGGTGTTTTTTCCTCTTTGTTTTCAAAGGAAAAAATTACACTATTTGAATGTTTTTTTTTTTATGATCATGTATGAACCAACAAGAGAATATGTAACTATTAATATATACATTTCCAAGAATCCATGTTATCAATCGTGATCCAAAACTACAAAAAATTTTGACATCACAATGGTTATCATGATTTGTAAACTATTTTTATACATTTCCAAACTTTTTCTCGTTCTTCTGTCGATTTTTTTTTTCCTTCTGATTGCAATTTCTATGATGTGTATCCTCAGGTACTCACAAATGTAAATACCTTTGTAGGTTTTATGTGAGAAAAAAAAAAATTAAAAATAATAATTACGATGGATTTTTTATTATTTTTTTGGCAGTTATTAACAAAAGTCAGTTTTGTAGTTTCTCTCATTTTCCTATTCAGCAACTACACGCATTCTATCACTTTTTGTGGTTCGACGGGTTAAATTTGAGCCAATCGAGAAAAAAAACAAACAAACCACTGAAACTTTGTTTAATACTTTGCTGGGTGTGTCGCATGTTAGTAAGGGCCCTATGATGGCAACAAGAATGGGACCATGCAAAGTGAGATTACTAGCATACATCCGAGGCACCGGGCATGCCATCTACGTCATTTCTTTTAAATGAATCATTAGATCACAGAAAGTTTGTCTGTCTCGCTATCATCTTCATCTGGTAAATATTTGGTCATCTCAAGTATCTTTGCTTGGTGTCTGATTTGCCTTGTTATTATCTTTGCTTGTAGAGGGCAGAATGTTTGCATAAATTTAATTGGGGTTTCTCGAGTGGATGTACCAAAATGCAATACATACTCTCGCAGTAGTTTAAATGTCAGCTATTAAACCTGTTCGAGGAGATATCACCATCGTGTGTACAATGTGATCTTATTGTTTTGAACTGTTGATATTGAGTCCATTTTGTTATATGGACATGTAAAGAGTATGCATGAGTTACCAAAAGGAATTATTATTAACTTGCAGACCAACAAATGGGGGGATCAAAATTAGTTCCAAACAAGAGAAAATATCTATGAAAGTTGAAGGCGGAATGAGTTGTGGAAATATCATTCCGAATGGAAGATAAAATAAGCTGATTCTGCATCAGCTTGATGGGAGAGGACTTTTAATTAAGGTAATTATGACTTTAAACTGTGAATAAGAGTAAAAAGAGTGGTGATTTAAGTCTCATGTGAAAAATTCAGTTTTACCTTCAAAAAAACGTTTCATTATTTTACCTCAACTGTTTACATAAACTGGTCAAAATATACAACTCAAGTAACAGATATTATACAAAACAAAGCACACACAAAAAAAAGATGCAAATTTAAAAGTGGTGACCGTGACGACCGTAATTGTTTTTCCTTCTTTCCTCATATTTCATATTTTTTTTAGGAAATGATGCAATTTATCACAAGTGAATAATAGTTATTGTCTGCTTTCATTTTAGTTCTGATTTTTTTTTGTTGTTCTTGTATTGTTCTCTTATTTATTGTTGAAAAGAACCGAAGTAATAAGCAATTGTTTTAACGTGGCTGATAAACAAAATCAACCTTTGCCATTTTTTTCTGTTTTCTGTATTTTTTTTTTTTATTATTATTTTTTTTTTATTATTATGAAATAACGTTTGTGTGTTAAATAAATTATTCTGGTGCCAGGAAAAGCAAAATGAAATAATACTTTGTTTTGTATTCATTTTATATATTTGTTGAAGTAAAAGTTTTTTTTTATTTTGGCTCACTCTCAAGCTATATATACAATGTCTGCCAAAGCTGTCAAGGTTATGCCAGGGGTCCTCCAAACTCCACAGCTGTTTTCTGAAGCAGAAAGGGAACTAATGTCCAGCACACTGCTTATTAGTGAATACTTGCTCTAGCATTGCACATAAAGTCATATTCCTATGTGCAGAGTAAATGTTTCCTTACACACAGAGATGAAGAAGCAAGTA
Source organism: Apostichopus leukothele (assembly GCA_010014835.2). Classification (NCBI taxonomy): domain Eukaryota; kingdom Metazoa; phylum Echinodermata; class Holothuroidea; order Aspidochirotida; family Stichopodidae; genus Apostichopus; species Apostichopus leukothele. Next base: position 4,147 of record JAAAKB020254123.1, on the reverse strand, counting down.
CATAGCATGATAACTATACCCTAGGCAGTTTGACAGTTTGTTGCATTAGTTCACACAGCGCAAGTTTAATATTTACTACTAGAAAGACCGCTCTTAAAATAACCCTCTCTACTCCCTCAAATGCCCCTCAATTGTCCCCTAGGTACTACTTAATACTTCTTAAAATGCCCCGGAATTATCAAACTTTGGTACCTGCACAATTTTGCATTCAGGTCAGTCTTTGACCATTGTGTGGGGGGTAAAGATAAGATAAAAACACTCCAGCCACCATTAAGCCTTGCAGTTCTAGATTGTTGCAGCTAATTCAAAAAAGGTTCGAGTTGGTTTTGTTGTTACATCACACCTAAACCTCTATTAACATGTTTAATAGGTGAAAAGAAAGGGTATTCTGTAATCTGTACCATTTAGTTACCAACAATTATCTGAAAAATTAGAATAGAGAAATTAGATATTTCCTGACACCTAACAGGCTATTAATTAGGTATAGGTGTGAGGTAACAGCAAAACCTGAAACCATCTCCTAGAAAGATGCCAATATCTCAGAATTTAGAAAACTGTTTCCTAACACCTAAAGTATAATAAAGGTATAGGTGGGAGGTAACAGCTAAACCTCAAACCATCTCCTTGAAAGATGCAATATCTGAGATTTTAGAAAACTGTTTCCTAACACCTAACAGGCTAATAAAGGTATGTGTGAGGTAACAGCAAAACCTGAAACCATCTCCTAGAAAGATGCAATATCTGGGATTTTAGAAAACTGTTTCCTAACACCTAACAGGATAATAAAGGTATAGGTGTAAAGGAAATAGCTAAACCTGAAACCATCTCCTTGAAAGATGGAATATCTGGGATTTTAGAAAACTGTTTCCTAACACCTAACAGGCTAGTAAAGTTCTGTTTTGGTTAACCAAAATTTCAGTTCACAGTATAGCATAAAGGATGTGGAAGAGAGGGGAGAGGGACGGGGGAGAGGGAGGGGGGGGGGAGGGCAGGCTTACAGATGACCATTAAAGACTACAGCTGCAGTTTTTCTTGAGGATGTCAGCTTCTAACTTTTGACACACTATGCCTATATCCAAAACTGGATCATTCTAGACACAGCAAAAGTTTCCACGGCTGTGCCGTTTCGAGATAACTGGTTAAAGAAGAGCGACATAAATTGTCAATATTCTTTGAGTACAACCCTCTTGTTCACATGCAATAATCTGGTTAACACTGCAAGATATGTAAATACTGGATCTTAAAGTGACAGATCTTAAAGTGACAGATCTTAAAGTGACAGTGACTAGATCTTAAAGTGACAGATTCAGACAAAACATTGTTCTTCTAAATTCAAACTTGTTGTATTTTTTCCCCATCAACTTTAGGCAATTTTAGAACATCATCATGAAGCTTAATGAACCAATTAAGTTTCCATTTCAAATTAGGAGGGAAGTCTGAAATGTTCTGACACAATCCAGGAGTGTTGCCTACAGCCAGATTTGATAAATATATTAGACTTGAAAGGAGTTTTAAGTGCCAACCACGCAAGACAGTACATGCAGAGAAACAAACCGGTTAAAGCAGCTTATTAACCATAATAAATAGAACATATGAACGGCATACAAAAAAACAGTTAACTAAACAAAGAAAAGTAATTTATAAAAAGGTTATTAATGATGAATGTGATAAATGAAATCATGGATTACACAACTCTGTTGGATGCGAAAGAGCATATTATTCGGTCTTCTTGTATATTTTCTTAATGATGCTGCAGCAAAAAAAACCTGGTTGTGCTAAACACACCCTGCAACAATCACATCATGAATTGTACCGTACTGAAAAGTGATGTAATCACTTTTTAAAAATTCAGCAAAGATTTAAGAAGCAAACTTGACAAGATGCTTTACATTCCTTTATTTTACATTGGAATTGCAAGGTTACATTGATTTAACAGGTGTGTTTCATTTGCCAAACTCAAGCATGCTATTATTCTAATACAATTGGGGTGCTTGAAACTTGTCCAATGTCAAGGTCTGAACCTGGAAAGGAAGAATGTTAAAGAGCTGCGTGTCGAAGAAAGGACTCAAAGTTATTGTGTCACTTAGGCCAAGCCAAGTATTATCCACACATACTGGGATAAACATAAATTTAGTGTGTATACATATTAGCTTAATACTTCATGCCGTACAGAAAATTTTGTGTCCCACAATCTCAACATTCCTTGTTTCATTTTGGTGACTAGATGCATAACCTTCTATATCAGAACCAGTTACAAAATAACTAACAACCATTCTAAATGAAACCACCAGATTGTGTACCTTCATGTACCTTTGTGTATACCCTCATGCACCTTTGTGTACATACCCTCATGTACCTTTGTGTGTACCCTCATTTACCTTTGTGTTTACCAAACTTTACCCTCATGTACCTTTGTGTTAATCCCCATGTTCCTCTGGGCATACACGCATGTACCTTTGTGTATACCCTCATGGGTCTTTGTGTAAATCCTTATGTACCTTTGTGTATACCCTCATGGGCCTTTGTGTATACACTCATGTACCTTTGTGTGTACCCTCATGTACCTATGTGTATACCCACATGTACCTATGTGTATACCCTGATGTACCTTTGTGTATACCCTCATGTACCTTTGTGTTATCCTGGTGTACCTTTGTGTTTAATATCATTATGTAACCTTTGTGTTATCTTTACAGCTTTTTGTTATCCTTACATAGCTGTGTTATCCTTATTTACCTTGTGTAATATCCTTTTATACAGTTGTGTTAATCCTTATAGTTTTGTGTAATCCTATGCACTTTTGTGTTAAGTACATATTTTCATGCTATCCCTATACGTTTGTATTATCCTGCCCTGTGATATCCTTAAATACCTGTGTGTTATCCTAAATTACATTCACGTTATCGTTTGCTATCCCTTTAAACCTTTGCGTTATATACTTAATTTGTGTTAATCATTAAAATTATTTTAGCCTGTAACTTTGTGTTATATTTTTTTATAACAAGTTGTGCTAATAAATCCTTTTATATTTGATCCGATTCAGACATCAGCTCGACCATGCAATCATGATAATGCACTACTGTACGTTGCTATGGTAATCTCCAGCCACACCCTAAAATATACCGAGGGGGGTGTCATGTCTGTCCTTTCTAGTTCCACCAAACTTGACAAGCTGGAGTCTCTCAATTATTCTGTAATTCACATATAGTGTGACATGCTCACAACTTTAGCACATTTTAGCAATGAAATGTTGCCCACCGTTCGTTTGGCGACTTGATACGTCTGGTCTTCAACCAATCAGAAAGCTTCTTTGAAGTATTCAGTCACACCCACTATACTGAGCTGAAGCTTTCAGCGTCAGTTAAAATTGTAACAAAATCTCTAAAATGGAATATACTGGACTAAGCTAAATACAACCCTGATTCTTATCGTAATTATTGAAGACGAGATCATTTGAACCATGATATTTCAAAACTAGTGCAATGGGTGAGATATATGCTACAGCGCTGTACAAAATCTTTGGCGATCTGTAAACCGTATAGATCACATGCATTTTGGACCCAGAACCGTACCTACGGCTCTGTTAGGACCGATATGACAGCGCCCTCAGAATTGAAACGCTGTAGAGCAAGGAAAGCCGAAGCGGACAATTTCATCAAAGTTTGACACGAAGAGTAGTCAAGACTCTGCTTTAATTAAGAGGCATGCACTGGAGCATGTTGTTAAAAGATAAAAATAATAAATAAAAATATCTAAACGAGTGTTTACAAGTTAACCTTCTGAAGTACCGATATTAGGTCTACATGACAAGACCTGGAGTTGCTATGATAACATTGCAACTTGCCAGCAACATTTATATATTTCTGCTTGAATAAGCAATAAAATTCGAACACAATTTGCTATCAAACAAACAAAATGTTGTACCAGTAGATACACCCGTGCTCTAATACAAAAAAAAACCCGCCAGTTATAATTGTATTGTAATCTCCCAAGAGAGAACGAATAATTCAGGTATGTCGAATGTTAAACAATGCACATAGTACAGCCGAACTTGCTGCAACCCCAATAGGAATGTGTAACACAGCAAGTGTAAAGAAGGATTATAGGGTTAAAACAGTGAATTGTTTATGTGTGTGTGGGGGGGGGG
>JAAAKB020254112.1:0-10647 GCA_010014835.2 Apostichopus leukothele | reverse complement strand
TATGAATTGTCAATTGTCAACAACTCTGTAACTGGACGACATACATTAATCTTGGAGTGACTCAAACTCGGGACCTTGTGATTGAAAGGCACCGGCGTTAACCACTGAGCTAACACTCCATGATTATCCTCCCCCATGGTCTGCCATTTTCTATTGGTGTTTACAAAGATCCTGTTGTCATTATGATTACATGTGCTAAGGCAAAAATTTGCCCATGGATGGTTCATATTCCGTTGTTTTGCTAAGAAACTGTATAAACACTTCAATTTACAGAATTTGTACTATTCTTGTTCAAGCTGTAGATGAAAGACACAGGAACAGAACATTAGGCATTCATGTTTAGATATCTCTATCTTTCTCTCTCTCTCTCTTGTGAACTGTTGACTGTGTATTTCTCTGGGGAAACGGGCAGCCACATTGCCACATGTCTTTGTCACTACTGTAACCTTTTAAAGACATTGTACGGTGCAGGGAATAAAATATGAGTCTGAATTTTGCATAGCAATGTTTGAATATGATCTTATGTGTTAATTCTGTGTGTAACTATACTGCTATGCAAATTTCATTGCCGTAGCAGTTTGACCATTTGCATTAGCATTTTGTCGGCCAATAAGTTATTTTTAGTCATGTAAATGTTGAAAAATAACTGCCATAACATTTAGATATAAAATTTGCAGACTCATTTTGATCAATAATTTTACGTAATTGGTCATGTACATGATGGATGTTTCAACAAACAAGCAAAGGGCCTTACACACGATGAATAGCTGTCTGTGTAAAAAAAAAGAATTTAGGTACAGTCCCACAAACAGGGTGAGACAGCATTTTAATAAATCATGCAGAAGATGGATGCTCTGACAAGTTTCCATAGCAACCTCTCATAGACAGGAAAGGAGCCTTCTTTTATTCATCCAGTATATAAACGGAGCTGTTCCTGTCTGGTATCTATGGAGATCTATGTTTTATTTAAGTTCGAGGAAGTGTGCATGATATATGATATAACCACTTCATTTACATGAATTATCCCATTTTCCCTGTCTGGTATATATATATATATTTCTTGGGAATTCAAAGAGTGATTCGAAAACAAGAGATATCTATGGAGAACAAAATGGAGTGTTTTCTCTAGAGTAATATACATGTCAGGAATATGATTTAAATGTCTATAGGCACGATACTGAATATGTACCTAGACATTTACGCAAAGTTTTGACTTATTTTAATGCATGTCTTTCCTGATGAACTTCCCCTTAGCGTCACTGGTAAATATCCAAACCAGTAAGTTTTTGGAATATGCATACATTGACACATTTCTTTTGTGTGGGTAAACTTTCTCCTTATGTATTTCTATTCCCTATCCAGTTAATGATGGGGATTATGTTGAAGCTGTATTGGACAGAAACCATGCTGAGAATATATCCAGGGTGCTATATCCCAATGATAATGTGAGTAACATTTTAACTGCCTTCGTATATAAATTATCATCCTTATGTATTCTTGTCTGCATTGTCTGTTTCAAGGGAAAATTGTTCAAAGTCGATCATTGATCACACTGATGGAAAGCTAGTTTCTAGACTTAATCCAATATCAAATCAGAAAAATGGCATAATTCCTTTGGGTTGCAGTACAATTACAACAAACAAAAACAATACAATTACAAAAAAAAAAAACCCAAAAAACACCCTGTTTTGAAAATAAGTACTTGATGAAATGTGGCTAAATTTAGGAACAGTGTCGGAAGGGGTAGGGAACCTGATAGGGTGGGGATGGGTTTAGCCATTCCAGACTGAGAGGGTGCCCCAATATGGCAATTGATGATATGCTGTTAGGAGAGGATGAGTTGTGTTTAAACGATGTAACATGCAAATTAACTGCAGAATGCCGCTTCTCATTGTAAATTTTCCCTAGCTATGTGAGCATCTCTCACAATTGCTCTGTGTACAGTTTCCCACTTGAACGAATTGGTCTCTTCTCTTTTGCAGGTCGTAGAGGGCAAAGAGTTGCGTCTGAAGCAGGAATATTTCATGGTTGCTGCTACCTTGCAAGATGTGGTTAGACGGTTCAAGTCATCCAAGTTTGGCTGCAGGGATCCCGTCAGGACTGACTTTTCGGCTTTCCCTGACAAAGTAAGTTATTTCTCTATAACAAAGCATCAGTTTTATTGTCACATTTGAGCAGAAAAGGCAAAGAAAGAAGATGAATTTTTGAGCCGGCTGATGGGTTTGAAGTATGTCTTCCCTCGTCTGATCCAGTCTACTGTGTGAGGCTGACAGGAGGGTGATCGGTGAAAGTAGCTGGTTTGATTGAACATGTCAATACTGTCCTTTTGACTCTCGAAATGTTTTTCTCTTTGTATCTGAAGAGAATAGGAACATTTGAGTCATGCTAATGGAAAAGGAGAAAGATGATGTTTTGGTGTTGTTTTTGGCATTCTCACCCATTTAGAGAGCTTTTCAAGTTGATCAGATTATTGCGGCCACAATGCTAGATGTGTTTCATGTCACAGCCTGTATAACAACTTAAAAACAATTCCTGAGAATGTCATTGGAAGTAACTTTCTTAGAAGATAATTATCTCTTAGTTTGAACAGCTATGATGTGTTAGATATTACCAGTTATATCATCCAGTCACAGTGGATCCCATTAATCTTGTCTGTCATTTCTGTCACTACTGCCGTGCATATCCACCCTCATTCAAAGTCTCAGACTATGTCTTTCAATTATAAAAAAGTGACGCAAAGTTTGCTGTTAGCACCATGCACTAGGTGGCAGTACGCAGTAAGTGTGTGGCTTAAATAATTGCCTTATCTCTTTGCTATCAAGTTAACATGACATTAATGTTTGTTTGTCATAACGTGAACGATATGATCTAGTGAGTCTTGTTAATAGGTTAAAGAGAAAGGTTTATCATGAAAAGCATAATTGGTGTCATTTGGTGATAAAAGTTTGCCAAAGAGGAAAACCATTTTCCTGACTAAACTCTTTTATGGATACGTGAGAATTTCCGGTGGGAGTTTAATTTCTGCTCGGATGCACCTTGATGCCCTTGTTGCTCATACAACACTAGCTGAAGATGAACCACTCTTGACAGCTTTGACAGAATGCTTTATGTTTAGTTTAGGTGTTCTGGGACATTCACAGAGAATATTTAGCTGGATCTTTATAAAGGAGCTAAATAGTGATGCAAAAATGATAGAGATGCCAGCATAGTCACAAATTATGTAAAAACCTAACAAATGCACTTTTAAGCATTCTGTTGACAGTTTTGGATTATCTGTTTATATGTTAGTCATCATTTTGTGATAAATTTGGTTTTACAAGTATTCTTGGTGACAAAGAGTGAAGAAATTTAAGAGTGAAGTAAAATCATTTTTTTTTATGTTAATATACTGGAATAAACAAAATAGGCTAATTGAATCCAATGGGAAGTAAATCAGCTATAGCAATTGATGTTTTTTGTTTACTTAAGCCTTTTACAACATTTTGCCTTCTTGCTATAATACTGAAATTTTCCTTTCTTTGTCAGGTGGCTCTCCAACTCAATGACACACACCCTGCTTTAGCTATTCCTGAATTATTGAGGGTTTTTGTGGATGTCGAGAACTTGGAGTGGGGTAAAGTAAGTTGTCACAAAATTAAAGTTTATGTGAACACAAGAACAGATTGTGTTAACTTTGGTTAGGTATGTGGTGCAATTTTTACCCATATTCAAGGAATGTATATAGATCCCTTGAGTGTAAGTATTTGAACTTTCTTTTTACCATAAAGAAGGTTGGAAAAGGACAAAGGCTTTCAGTCCCTTATTATGTCTGAAATTTGTTAACATTCAATTACTCCAATAAATTCTCCCAAGCTGGAAATATGCTCCAACTTTTGACTTGGCTGTTGCATTTAAGTAAACACAAAAGATTTCTGTAAGAAACAGTATAGGCTTTTAGCCTAACATGATGGTGTATGTGTGTGTGCTATTCTGACAAATAAAAGTGAATTAAGGAAGGTGAACAGATCTTAATGCTTTTTAATAAAGGAAAAGCTGTAATGACTTTTTTTTTCACTTGAACATTTCTGGGAAAAGTGATGTAGTGCAAAAGCTCATTTTGTATAAAAATAATTCTTATGTCGTAGGCTTGGGATCTTGTCGTTCGTACGTGTGCATACACCAATCACACTCTCCTACCGGAAGCCTTGGAGCGCTGGCCAGTCGATCTTCTGCACAGATTACTTCCTCGTCACCTTGAGATCATTTACGAGATCAACAGTCGTCACCTTATTGTGAGTATTATATCAAATCCTTGACATTTCCAGCTTGGAAATCGAAGGAATTTTTATTTTTTTGCTTTTTGTAACCTTTTTAATATTTCAAGGCTTTTCATATCAATCACTCCCCTAAATGGATCATCTTTTCCATCTAAGATTCAATTTTAATGTTTACGTGGGTACAGTAAAGGTTTCTTCTGATTATTATTGTATGGAACTCCAACATAAATCGGATTATTGTTTCCTCGGCGAAGGCAAACGGAAATCTGTGCAGTTTTGGTCATGCATGCATATATGTGTTTGTGTGAGACACCTTCACTTGTTAACACGATAAGTCAAAGTCTATAAGATGGGCAAACTTCAAATTTGGTATGTGGATGGACCTTTAACGAGTGCAAAGTCACTGTCATTTTGTGCAGAGGTGGAAAGTCATTTGTGATCAATAGATCAATAGATACCAAGGTCTGGAAACTGTATCGGTTTGTCATTCTCCAGATTTCACAGAATACTGTATATGAGTAAACAAATTTTATCATCTAAAAGTTCATCATGTAAACTCTATAACTCCTTTCATTTAAGAATCACATTCTTGCTGCAGTCTGAGTTTGTGTGTACCCTCTACAGGTCACAGTAGTATTGTTGCGTGATTCGCATGAACGTTCTATAACAAAGGCTCTCAATATGTGTTTTACGAACCAAATCCAGCCCCCGAAAGAAATTCAGCCCACAATCTTGCACTTATTGGGTAAAGAGGCCATTAAGGTCTTAGGTTTGAGTATATTAATGGGCTATTTTCTCTAGGTAGAGTTAGGTATGGATTCCTTCTGGCCCTTTGCTTCAACCAATGTTTCCTTGTGGCCACTGGTACACATGAAAATGGAAAAGTTGTCCGCAAATCTCTGATCTTAAGTTTTTTCTTATCAATCATCAGGAAGTCGCCAAAAAATATCCGGAAGATCCTGATCGCAAGCGTCGCATGTCTATCGTGGAGGAGGATCATGGGAAGAAGATCAATATGGCTTTCTTGTCCATTGTCGGTGCCCACGTGGTGAACGGAGTAGCAGAAATTCACTCAAACCTACTGAAGAGCAGGGTGTAAGTTTTTCATTTTAAAGAGCTTGTTAAGGTTTGGTTGGTAGTTTAGTTAGTTGCAATATTTTGATCAAGCCTTACAGTGTATTTTGTTCAGAATACAGTTTCAATGAAATTCATAATGATTTTATATCATGATGAATTCTCATTGAAACTTTGTTGAGTATCATTGAGGAAAATCACCTATGTACCTTCAGTGTAAGGAACAAGGATGTTGTAATATTTTGATCAATTCTACTGTATATAATAATACTACTGCAATGATATCCTCCTTGGTTGCAGCTGTTCATGTGCAAGGTTAATTATCAAAGGTAAAGGTAAAACGAAACTCACCTTTACCAATGTTAGTTTGCAAAAATATTGATCAATATTGAAACCTGTTCATACTTTAGATTGATACACCCACACTTTCATGCCCCCAAAAATGTCTTCAAATAGCCAGATTATGGGTATGAAATTCAATGGTTACAAATGTAATGACGTTATACTTACATCACTGTGAGGTGGTTCAGATATCACCTGGGACGCATATGAAACTGATACATTTACACTAGTGAAACACCAATAGGATGTACATAACATTTAGTGTTGTGCTTGTAACCTATATAGACATATTAAATTACTGCTCATAGGACCTGCTGGTAATATAGTATTAGTGTCATGTCGGGTTCTAGTTCAAACTTACAAAACAGAGATGGATATGCAAGTAACACGAACAGGTCAATGTTTTATATCCAGAGAGCTCTAGAGCTCTCTCGATATAAAACATTGAACGTATCCGTAAAGTGAGCTCACTTTACGGATATATTTGGCCATGACTGTCTGACTCTTCCATTTTATCTGCTTGATTAGTTGTAAATAATTAACAAGAGCTGAAGATAAAACAAAACAGAAGATATCTAACAAATGATCATCAGAATTATTGTACTTTGAAAATGTTGGAAGTTTTCCTTCCAATCTTGTATTGCTGGGTTACAGTTTGATTGCATCTTTCATTTTGATGTTAATGGCCTTTAAAATATACAATTTTTTTCTTCTTTCCTATATTGATTGAATATGTTTATCAGTACATTGGTATCGCAATAAGTACCTCACTGTTCTACTGTGCTGGTCACTATTTGGTTCGTTAGGGAAATTTACAGTCAGTCGCCAGAGAGGAAAAGAAATTTGCCTGTAAACCTAGAAAGTTTCATTTTGAGGAGAAAAAGAAAGAAAGAACATGTTTCATTTAGTATCATTTCCATTTTTAGCTTCAAAGATTTCTTTGAAATGATGCCAGAGAAGTTTCAGAATAAAACCAATGGAATTACTCCAAGAAGATGGCTTCTATTGTGTAACCCTGGCCTAACTGATGTTATTGCAGAGGTAATGTGGTCACTTTGGCCATTTCTAATGTAATTCTTCATTATAGGTAATGCAATTTTAAATGCCAGATGTGTTCTGAAACCTTCATTCAGTTTTGGACTTTGATCTAGCTGAGTGTCATTGCCAAGGTAATGTGGGCACACCAGCTCTGACAAGTGTTGTTCTTGAGTTAACGCACAATGTAATAAGACCAAATGTGGTCGTTACTTAGATCTTGCTGTGTCGTCGTTATTGGTGAGGTAACGAATGGGACTTGTTTATAGTCATTGATGGGAAAGGCAATTCACATGTGGCACTATAGTTTTGATGTATCGAAAGATTGTTAATACATCAGAAGGTATTTATTTCTAAAGGAGAGATGTTTGTTCAATAGCTCTTAAGATTGAATGTATTATATATACTATAATGGGAAGTTGATTCCAGTAATTATGAAATTAGAGGCAGATATGACCTGTCCTCATATGTTATAGTTGTTGTATGTACTGATCGAAAGGGGAACCCCTTCTTCTCTTTGTGAACAGGTTATTGGAGAAGATTGGACCACTGACTTAAGCTTGCTAGCTGAACTGAAGAAATATGCCAACACCACTAACTTCATCCAGTCAGTTCAAAGAGTCAAACAGGTACAAATGAATGGACGCTTGTTGAAAATAGGTTGACGTGGCGTAGAACAGATGGGGTGGGTGTTGGGATAGGGGGGGGGTGGTCATTCTTTTCAGGAGTCTTATAATACTCTTGTGAAATATGTGTTGCAGCATTACATAGTTGAGATACTTTAATGTGAGTGGATAATTTTAGCACCTCTCTAGTTCCGTTTAGAAAGTCTTTGGATGGGTAGCACAACTAAATTTGTGTGAAGTTTATTTTAGATTGTTCATAGTTACATGTGTCAGAGCTATGAAGGAGGTGAACATTCTCTAGTATCTCATTGACTGTGTTCCAAATGGTTGATGAATGACGTTTGGATCCTTTAACTAATAAACTGATTTAATTATATTGTTCTAAACATTTTTGTTTTTGACTAACAGGAGAACAAGATGAAACTAGCGCAGTATCTACAGAAGCACCATAACATTACGCTAAACACTGCCTCCATGTTTGACATCCAAGTCAAGAGGATACACGAGTATAAACGCCAACTGCTCAACTGCCTACACATGATCTTGCTATACAACAGTGAGTTATAGTAGAGTCTTTAAAATATGCAGCAGTCCTCAGTCTATAATGAAAATGTCAAAGCTCTTGGAAGTAAACTATTTCAAACATTAGATTACAGTTGCCATAAATCATGTGTACTCGATGTTTAGCAGTGCATTATGTTTAGTGTCTAAGACATGGCTGGCAAATTTTCAACAGATATTGACAGCTATTAGTCAGTAAATGCTTGGTATGGGGTACCGGGGTAAATGAACTGGAAATGCTAATGATACCTGGATTGCTGGTTCAATGTATGTGAGTATATTTCTACTCATTTCTTAAGTATGCATCACCAGTTTTTGACAATCTAAGCCACCTTCAACGATGTTTCCATACATAAATGATAGGTTTTTTTCTTTCTTAGTAAAAGATTGGAATCCACCCTTCAATGGTGATAAAATTCATTTTATCGAATGTATAAATTATAATTTACCTGTGACGTGATTTCGATCCATCTTTGCCTCTCAGGAATTAAACGTGACCCGAGTGCTTCGTTTGTGGCTCGTACGATCATGATCGGTGGGAAGGCAGCGCCCGGTTATTACATGGCCAAGCAGATCATCTACTTGGTCAATTGCATCGCCAGGGTAGTGAACAACGACCCCATCGTTGGCGATAAACTCAAAATCGTCTTCCTGGAGAATTACAGGGTATCGTTAGCTGAGAAAGGTAAAATATTAAATTTGACAGATACCAGTGGTGGATTCAGGATTTCTCAGACGAGGGGGTTATGGGAGACAAGTATTTATAGATACTGACATTATCTGGTGAAATAAAATAGCGTCAGTACAAAAAGGGAAGGAATGCACAAGACTTGTGGTAAATGTTGTATCTGGTTCCGAGCCAAACTATGTTTGTAGCTAGTTTTTTTTATGTGCCAGAAGTACTTCAGAAGAGACAGCCTGTGTTCCCTGGGTGTCCCTCCCTGGATCAACCCTCTGGTAACTTCCAAATAAGGAAAAGAATGTTTCATTAGTTGGCACAGTTTCGAGTCTGTGACGTGTAATAAGCATTGGTCTACAGACACCTATGAGTGACATTGTCCTAATCCCTCTAATAGGTATTGTAAAATCATGAAAATAGTCGCAAATCCCATCAAAATCCATCAAAGATTGACCATTTTACAAGTCGTTTGTCAGTTCTGGTTTTATTTATGAATAAACATTTAGCTATGTATGCACACAATGATGATGTGAAGGGAGTGACTGCCTAATTTTCTGTTATGTTATCCTTTGTATTTACAACCTTCGTTTGAAGGACACTGAACACAGGTTCGTGGTGTAAGGCAATTTGTTTGAAATATTTTACATTCTTCTTTAAAAAAGAGGAACATCTCATTATTCAAATCATATATGTGGGCTTGAAATTAGGGTTTCAACTATGTAAGGCCTAAAATAAGAAATCTTGATGAGAGCATCACTCCACGTCATAATTTGCACATATCTAATGAGTTTCCCCAGATTTATCAAAACTTTCACATGTGCATATCTTGGAAATGAAAAAGCTTTTTGAAAAATTTCGGAGATTTTGAATGAGATTATCACACAACAAATGCGCTGAATTTGGGCAAACTGGCTAGGTGTCCGTAGTACTTTAAAGAAGCAAGTATTATCTGACTTTCTGTATCAGAGAGAATCGTAATGAGTACCGGAATATACAACGGCTCCGTGACGTCAAATTTGGACTTGCTCGTGTCCTCCTTTACATATTAAGAACCATCAAAAATCTTTTTCATCTTCCTGGTGGGGAAGAAAAAAAACCTTTTTTGCTTAACTGTTTGAGACAGTTGTTTATGACTATGATCTATATTACAAAAGGTATGATAATGGTTAAGTTGACATTCTTTTTGTAATGTTTTAATGGCAGGCTAATCTTCCCAAGCTTCTCATTGGCTTGCCAAGGTGGATTTATTAATTTGATAATTTAATAACCATTCGCATCAATTACAAGAACTCGTCAGTATCTCCCGAAATCCCTAAGTGCAAAGAATTGAATCACCTTTTCATTTACCTTAATTAATTAATAAGCTATGCCCACTTTATCAGTAAATATACAGTAGTACACAGCTATTTTTGCATATGTCTAATTTCTTAAATTTATCCATCGACTCTTCAACCGAGTTCGGTTTTGTCATCACACCCATATTCTCTTCAATTCTCTCTTACAGTCATCCCCGCATGCGATCTATCAGAGCAGATCTCTTTGGCTGGCACCGAAGCCTCGGGCACAGGGAACATGAAATTTATGGTACGTCAAAGAATAAACGAGAGAGTAATCCATTAAGGAGGAAATGTTGCTGAAATTTGTCGACAAGAGGAGGGTAGTTTTATACCTTCCATGTTCATAATTTGACTGTCTCAGATTCTATTCCCAGCTGCATTTTAAGTAATGACTGTCTGCGGATGTATTTCAGGTTTTAATGGGAGTGTCCTTGGAGATGTAAAGTGAGCATTAATATAACTGTTGTCAGTTGGTTGTCATCTATGTAGGCTTAGTAATATCTACATTGTATAAAAAAAGGTAAAAGAGGTATTGCCTGCAGGCATAGTACTTGTCAACTCTTCGAGACGCCAAATTAAGTTTCGGAGTTTAAATTCTGATTGTATGAAACTGCCCCAAGGTTTCAAGCCAAAACAGAAAACATCTATCAAAGCAATATTACAAGAAGAAGAAGAAGCAAGAAGAAGAAGAAGCAAGAAGAAGAAGAAGCAAGAAGAAGAAGAAGCAAGAAGAAGAA
>JAAAKB020254101.1:0-10648 GCA_010014835.2 Apostichopus leukothele | reverse complement strand
GGTTTAGGAGTGCATGCCCTCTTTACTACCAATTGAAAAATCTATCCCTCCGTAAGGTGAAATACCTACTCCTCTGTTACAGCAAATTCATATTAATAATTTCTGTGGTAGGGGATGGTGGGGAGGGGGGTTAGGGGAATGCATGCCCTGTTTACTCCCAATTGAAATATCTCCCCTCTGGTTGTATTATTCATTGAAATATCTTCCCCTCCGATAGTGCATGCCCTGTTACCTATTTGAATTTTTTTTCCCTACGTTAGTTAGTGCCAATTCATATAAATCATTTCTTTGGCGGAGTGGGGGAGGGGTGTATGGGTGGGGGGGCGCATTATCAGTCAGAAGCTATCATACCTTGTGTACAGTGTGAACAAGGATTAGATCCATTATCATTTGTTGCATTATGTAAGCAAAACGAGTAGGAAACTGAAAGTGCAATCGTTACAGGATCGCAGGAAAGCCACAAAGTAGAATATACAAGCGACTCACTCATTAAACAAGAGTTATCGGTAATGTTATCCGTGGCAAGTTGTTTGAGTTTCCACCCCTGACAAGGTGTTTGGAAGGGTAGAGGAACTTGGATGGGATGGGGGGGTTAGGGGGAGGGTACTAGGGACTTTGACTGCCCTTTGGAAGATTTATTATATTGCAATGCATCATTTTGAATGTTAAATTAATCATTGCGAAAATTGGTGACTTTTTGGTGAAAGTTGGAAATTAAGATATTTCCACATTGACTTGTAGTAGCGAAGAGGGGATTTTTCATAATGTTATTGAAGTTTGTAACTATGGATTAGTATGAGGTCTGCATTGATGAAATCATCAGCCTACCCTCCATACATTGCATAATCTTATCATAAAAGACAAAAAATTAGGAAACATATTTTATGGTGCAACATTTGACTTGTAACAGTCGTTTATGGAAGGTTTAAAATTTGCTCATCAGTGAGAACATCTTAAAGTCATTTATTTATGTTACACTATTTGCAACTAACAGTGCTTAAAACTAATATTTTTTATGTCACACAGCTGCATATGAAGTAAGAAAAGAAAAGGAAAGGTTGACATGTTAAGATGGTTTGCCATTGTATGCGTGTATATAAATCACTGCCTGAAAGGGAAACTTTTGTTAACGTCTCTAAGGAGGTCCCTTCTTCTACTTGTTAAGCTTACAAGACCTTTTTTAATATAACTTTTTTTCTGGGACTGATGTAAATGAATATTTACCGTTTTTAACCATTAACATATTCAAAATAATCCAATCATTTACCCGATATGTTGCTCCAAAGTATGACAGAACTGAACAAAAAATTTCCGAAAATGTCCGAGTTTATTGAAGATTATTTGTAATCTTTGAATTGATCTTTAATGACTGATATCTCTTCTCTTCTCCTCAGACACCGGTCTATGCCACCGGTAAAATATCTCTTTATTCTTGTTCACTCCCTCTGTACTACCCTTCTTCTCTATTCCAAACTGTAACCAGTTCACCAATAATAATCATAATATAAACAACTTTGTAGCTGAATAATTCAAAGAATTTAATGGTCTGTAAATCAGCTCTCTTCATGTGCACATTTATAACACATTTAGTCTCAGGTCTGTAACTCTGTAATTCTGTCTGACCGATGGTCTGTCGTCTTTGTCGTCAGTCCGACAAGCAGTCTCCTCCCAGCAAAGGGAGTTTTATCAGTATAGTGAGTCAGACCAGTATTCAGTCTGTTAACAAGCACTTACTGTGGTATGTTTATGTACATATATTGTGTGTTCTAGACTGAGTGAGACTTGACTTCTTGTATGTTTGTAGAGCATTCTTGAGTCTGAACATATAGCCTGCATGTTGCATGCTTTGAATCTGACCCAAAAATATAGTCTACAAGCTTAATGTCACTTTGATCAGGTAGTAAGGTGTAGTCTGCTAAAGAGCGTGTCTGTTTGTCTGTCTGTTGGTGTCTGTCTGTCTGTCTCTATATCACACCCATGTATGCCTGACCAGTAGTCACGTGACTACAGTGGTCTCATTCGCACTATAGGCTGCGTCATCAAAACTGGGACTGTTACATGAACGAATGCCCATGGCAGTAATATGGATGTCATGGCAACAACACAGTGTACTTAAAAATATGTGAGTGCACTAATGTGTGATGAATGGTGTCTCAGAAACCATGATTCGCACCAATGCTGATTAACTGAACGTTAGAAGAACCGGTGAGTCGGCTGTACGAAGAGAATGAATTAAATTCCCTTTTTTAGAGAATGGATGTGTGCAATATCTGCATTTGCTGTCAGATGAGTGTTCTTAGCTCTGGACAGTCTAGCATGGTCAGTTTGTCAGGTTTGTTACAGGTATTGAACAGACTTATAGTCAGCATTGGTATTAGAAATTAATAATAATTCATTCTGGACTAAAGAGAACATTTGTAAGTACGACCTGTACAACTATAGCAGTGGTCAGGTATATCTACTACAATGGTCTCATATGGATATCTGTCATGGTGTGATCATTACGTATGTAGTCGTCTGATCAGTACATATGTAATGATCTCATCAGGATATCTGTCACTGGTCTGATCAGTACAATGGACTAATTAATACATCATTAATGGTCTGATCTGGATTTCTGTCATGGTTCGAGCATTACATATGTAATAGACTAATTTAATACATCTTTAATGGTCTGATCTGGCTATTTGTCATGTGTAATCAGTACATATATACATCTTTGATGGTCTGATCTGGATATCTGTAATGGTGCGATCAGTACATATGTAATCGTCTGATCAGTACATATGTAATGATTTCATCAGGATATCTGTCAAGGTCTAATTAAAACATATGCAATGGACTAATTAATACATCTTTGATGGTCTGATCTGGATATCTGTCATGGCGTAATCAGTACATATGCAATGGACTGCTTAATAAACCTTTAATGGTCTGATCTGGCTATTTGTCATGTGTAATCAGTACATATATCTGTCAAGGTCTGATCAATACATATACAATGGACTAATTAATACATCTTTAATGGTCTGATCTGGACATCTGTAATGATCAGTACATATGTAATGGTTCTGATCAGGATTTCTGTAATGTCCTGATTGGTATATCAGTAATTTAAATCTAACCTGCACATTTGTCTCACTTCCTGTTTAATATCTGTGTGCAGTCTTTTACACATATGTATTACACCTGTACATCACCCCCCAATCCATCGTTGTATACGTTAACCTGGATCGACCTGGACCGCGCAAACAAATGTACCAACCATGGAGGGTCATGTGACGTGCTGCCTTGTAGAACTTAACTCTTATAGTATTCCTTGAATGTATATTCTACAACAACTCATGTCATGATTATATAACTACCACATTTCTGGTGAAGCTATGCAAACAATGAAATCTAGCTAAAGGGTACATTTTTTTCAAGATGTACAGCAATTTTTTTTTATTCCAACATTTCCACTTTTGGTATTTTCTTTCAAACAATGGAACTGCAACTGGAACGCAAGTAGCTTATCGTGACTGTACACAAATGTACTATAGCAGATGACAGGATTTGTTGTTTCTTAGCAACACAAGGCTCCTTGCCATCTTTGCATGTAAACAAGCGTGTATGATATGATAGGAATGACCGCTGTATAAAGCAATCTGTAAGACTCTGTAGATGTTCCAATAGAAGTCATGGTCTATGCAGATCAAGCTTTTCCTGAGATGGAAATAAATCTCAACACATCATCATCCAAACCTAAGTAATTACCCTCAAATTTACCATAAATGCCCTTTATAGTAGCGTTCCGTTGTCTGCGGAACGCTTATTGCTTCGAACAGACGAAGGGTTAACTAATATGTTGGTAGCACCTGGAAGCACGTCACATGACCCTCCATTGATGGTAAGTTTTCTTACTGCAGAGTGAGAGTTCCAGGTCATCTTAACTTCGATGCACCAATCATCTAAAGGTTGCACTGTTCATTTATAAATTCCTTACCTTTGGGTCATTACCTAATCAAACCCTCATACCTTCCCTGCCACACTTCATCCAGTTTACTCACTACTAACGTAGATCAGACAGTTAACAGATCTGTAGTCGGTACTAGTATTATCCCTGCACCTACGTAGACGTCTATGTCAAAAGATATGTCCCATTCCTGGTCATGCAAAGTCATATTCGAAATGACAGATTACGGGGAAAATGTGGAAAAAATGTAACTTTTAGGTTTCTGAAAGCTTTCTATCTGTAATCAGCATCCTATATTTTCCAATCATTTCTGATAACTGCATGAAGAACAAACTGAACGATTCTCTGACACATCTGTATCACAACTACTGACGAAAATAACACTGACCCGTATAAGATGTCCAAGATGTACTAACTGTTCTAAATTATTGATACATATACTGTATTAAGGTGCAATATATCGTCCAGAAGTACAACCATTTGGTCCACAATCCCTATCAGGGACAGTGTACAGTGGATCGCACTATCCCTATCAGGTATAGTCGACTGGATCGCACTATCCCTATCAGGGATAGTGGACTGTGGATCGCACTATCCCCATCAGGGATAGTCGACTGTGGATCCACTATCCCTATCAGGGATAGTGGACTGCGGATCCACTACCCATATCAGGGATTGTGGACTGTGGATTGCACTATCCCTATCAGGGATAGTGGACTGTGGATCACACTATCCCTATCAGGGATAGTGAACTGTGGATCCACTATCCCTATCAGGGATAGTGGACTGTGGATTGCACTATCCCTATCAGGGATAGTAGACTGTGGATCCACTATCCATATCAGGGATAGTGGACTGGATCCACTATCCCTGTCAGGGATAGTGGACTGTGGCTGCACTATCCCTATCAGGGATAGTGGATTATGGCTGCACTATCCCTATCAGGGATAGTGGACTGTGGATGCACTATCCCTATCAGGGATAGTGGACTGGATCCACTATCCCTATCAGGGATAGTAGACTGTGGATCCACTATCAGCAAAGATAACTACAAGGGGTAATGTTTGGGACAAAGGAAACAAAATTGATCCTATTCCAGTATTGATTCTAATAATCAGCTAATCCACTTTGGGGTTTACTTCCTAACGACTAGAATCACTGATCACAGATTACCAGACATGACTGGCTGCTGTGTTTGAGAGACAGCTCCACATTCATCATTGAGCCAGTCTGACATGTTGGTGTCACATGACTCATGCCGATACTTTTTAACTTAAGTTACTTTTTAGCGGTTGTGTTTGTGTGTTCATGCCTATGGCTTATCAATGATGTAAAGATGCGAGTGAAGTTTGAAATTTGAGCGAATTTTTTATATTATTTGCTGGTAAAATGAGTTCATCCAGTGTATGTCATAAAGAAGAGTTCAACATTTGATTTGGGACCCATATAGAATAATTATTATGCCTGGTATAACCATTGAAGAAACCAAAGGCATTGGTAGAAACTTCCAGTTGAATGTTCCCATTTACAGACGGGGAAGTGACCGTCATACCAGCTTCAATTGATCATTTGAATCTGTTAATTGCATTTCATAACTTTGCACCCCCATCCATCATGTGTACAAGTTACTAAGGTAATGTTGTATGGTCATATATCTTTGTCGTAAATAGTAAAACAGTCAAGAAAGTTAATGGTGTACTTGATTTGGTCTCATCAGAGGAAAACATTCAGATGAAATTTCTTTGACGAGACTTCACTCTAGACTTCTAGATTTACTTGTGGCAGCTTTCGATGTCTCAGGTTACAATGTACTAATTGTACATATGCATTACCCTGATTAAAGTCAGCTATCGGGTCAGCTAGCTGGCAAAAGGAAAGGGGCATCTTACAGTGAAATATAAATGTCACTTTACAGAGTCGGGCAAAATTATAAGATTTAGTTCTGTTTACGGACGCTTTGGAAGATGTCTTGTATTGTAATACATTCTAAGTTTGTGGTTGTCATCATCGCCGGCAGATAATAACTTTTCTAGCTGATTCTAGAAACTGAACTGAGACCATCAAATTGTGCTTCAACACAGACATCAATAGAGTGTTTTTCTGTAGCACTCAATGTCCCAAGAAGGTGTATGCTTTATTTATGCACGATGAATATTCACTTTCTTTCTTTGGCATGATTTCAGGTAATCTAGGATTACAGGTTACTCATCAGACAGGTTTCCGTTCAGTGTGTCTTTTATAGATCATACTATATTTTTGGAATCTCAATCTTGGTAGCTGCCATTAGGATGTCTCTATGTTTGTGGATTAGTCTAAAATGCAAACTGCTGAAGTAATCTTAAATTAGACATGTTTAGAAACTGCCGATAACAGCCGTGATGGAAACTGACGAGAGTAGATCTATCTGTGTATTACTTGAATGTTTGTAGACCAAGGAAGATAAATAAAACAAAAACAAGTTAAAGCAAGGTCATGATTAACTCAAAAGCAGGATCTTGATCGATTTCTTAGGTATTTAATGTCATTGGATTTGGTTGCTATGGTTTCAAGCAATCATGTGACACTCTGGACATATTGTACCAATGCCATGCATCGAGCAGTTATTAAATTTACCAATACACATCCCTGTATAGAAAAGCCTGCGTAGAACCGCAATACCGTTCATGACGACACAATGACAATGTTTGAAGCAATTAATATTGGTTTTTAGTGCACATACTACATAATTACAGTTTTGAGTTAGTTATGTATCTAGGCAACCAGCTTACCCTTCATAACAGTTAAACGGTAAATTTATATAGTGCACACCACCTCCTATGCGCCATCTCATTCAGTAGTATAGTTGGAAGACGCGCCTTTTCAATAAGCAATTGCTATTCAAAATTATTAGGTGACCAGGATTTCAAAGTGGCAGGACGTGACATTATTTCAAAAAAATGAAAAATGGTGTCTTCGTCACAAACTAGTCCAAATCTTATGAGTCGTTAATAACTGCCAGGTTATAATCCATGATTTCGAGACAAAAAAACAAAACATGCTAGGCTGTCCAAGTTACTTAATAGTAATCATATGTTTGGAAAATATTTGTCAAATTTGTTCCAAATGGCTGGCTTAAAACAAAAATTATACAAACTGCATCTTATTTGAATATTTAGTTGTAAAAGAAGTGGTATGAATAATTTAATATTTTCAAACTTAAGACTATAGATGGTTTGTTGGAAGATGATTGATACCGATTATGCTGTGTTAGAGAGGGAAGTTGTCATTGAATTGTTTGCAGGATGTAACGGCTATCCTTAGTACGTCTTCATGGAAAGTAAATTAAACATTGAGTGTTTGAAGTGACTCTGCTGAGAGAGTTTGCCCAGATATTAATTTTTAATTTTGATGTAAGGAAGTGTGGGGCTGGCAGAGGGGAGGGGAGGGGATGGGGGATAGGAAGATTTCTTTTCTAAATATTAACATTCACTGTCGATGAAACGCTCATGAAATCATCTTAGTTGGTATTAAAGATTCAAACGTTACAAGGATTGGAAGAGAATGAGCCTATTAACTCACAATAAAATAAAATAAAACTGTTAGCAAACTGCCTATCCACTAGAGAGCCTGTGTAAGAGAATGTGTAAAAGTAAGTTGGCCTGACTTTTCGATCCTAGCAGGATCTTCTTCAGAGGCTAAAAGACCTTGTCATTTAGCCTCTGAAGAAGATCCTGCTAGGATCGAAACGTCAGGCCAACCTATTAGCTCACATGAAATGTTAATTGTACCATGGAAGTAAAAACAGCCTCCATGATTGTACCCACTTCTTTTTTATGATACTTAAGTTATTAGTAGTTTTTGTTGTTGCCACAGGTGCTCTTTGTGTTAAGTTCAATATGGCAGTGTTCTTCAATAGGGGGGCACTTATCTTTTTTTTAAAGTATAAGAAAGGTATTTCAAGAAGCTGTGTAGGACCTTATACATACTTCAACATATGTGAGAAATGAAAGGAAAAGTACTTGAAGAGTGGCAAGAAGCATTCAATTTATACTCGAAGGTCATATGAATGGTGCTTGAGTGGGGCTTTATAAATGTAACTATTATCATTATATCATTAATATCACGTGATGTTTTTTTACCCATTGCTTCCTATTTACAAAGTTCTTGGATTAGTTGCTCCGATGATGGACTATAAAGTCCTACCGACTGACGGAGAGGCAAAACTTGATAGTGTGTAAAATGTTGTGTAGTAGTTTTTAAGGTTCTAGACGTTCGTCTCGTATCAAATAGGTTCCTGTGTTCAAAACCTGCTGTGCATCTTGTAATCTAGTAATCAGACCAAATTTGCATAGTGTTATTTTGTGATGCGATACCCGATAAATTATTACTGGATGGATAGTACGCTGTATTCTATATATATGTCTTTTATTCTATTTTTTTTATTCTATACTTTCTTTGTTATACTGCATGCCCAGTCTGCCATTGTTTATATCGCAAACCTCATCCCCCATCTTTTCATAATTTCATCGAGAATTATTTACGATATTGTCACAGTAAACATTCTTGGTATAATCTTTAATTATTACTAATTCCAAAGGGAAAAAACCAAAACCAGTAGACTTTTGAAATAAACGATATTACAGTATTGAAGTTTTTTAATTGTTGCGGAGACTATTTGGAAATTTTTGCTAAAATTTGATTTTATGCATTGAAGCCAATCAAAACATGTGTTTAATAGGCCTACCTAATCCATTTAAATAGTTGCAGCCCTCAATTCCCCCACCCCACCGCATCCCCTTGTCCTCCCCCTTTGTTATCCCTTCGCACCTTCCGTATGCTTCACATTTTAAAACCAGTGTAATTGCGATATCTTATTTTGACCAAAAAAAAGTTTTGTAATCAGTAATGGTACCGTTAGACTCCTTATAACTCTTAGTTATTGGTGGATAATGGCATTTATTTATTTTGATATGTCTACAAAAAAAAATTGTAATTAATTTTGTTGCAGCATTTTCGTTCTTTTTTAATCACAAAAGTTCACCTCTTGAAGGGAATTGTGAGAATGTTCATACTTTGTCCTTTTGCTGCCCTACCCCCATCCCCTCCCCCACCCCACCCTATGTGTTTGATTTAGTTTCATCTCACAAGATTGTTATTTAAACTTTTTCATTCTCTGAATAATAAATCTGTCAGTGTTTTTTTTTTTTTGTGGGGGGGGGAGTGGGGGGGTTGGTGGTAGATCAGGTTAGTGGGTTCCCTGTGGCTATGTAGTGTGTCTTGTAGTATAGACATCCCAGAATATCTCTTTATTTGATGATAAATCAAATTTAACTTTCTATAGTTGTCTTTAATTAGCATATATACCTTGTGGTTTAAAACAGACTATCAACTCTACCATTGTTTCTTCATTACTATGTAGTTTTTTACTAATAATTATCATACCTGTAGTCAAATATTTGTGCACTCTTTTCAATCTATTTCAGTCATTACTGTGTTTGGTATTAGCAGAGCTTTTCATCTCTAATCAAAGTTTCACTTTATTATAATTATTATAATTGTTATTATTTATTATTAATATATTTTCTGCAATTTGTCCATTCTGTGATATTAACAATCAGTTTGTAGACATATTACTACTATCAACCCTCTCTGTAGTGTCTCCAGATACTAGCTGATGTAGAATGTAGTTGAAATGGTTACTTAGCTTGCTTTCTAGAGCTGAGAATGGACAAGTAGGTTGGTGAGAGGATGGTTAATAACCGTGCAGGACAGTTAGTGGGTGAGGGGGCTTGTGTGATGATTGAGTGGGTGAAAAGTGCAGAGTATCTCAAGACAATGTTAAAACTCCCTGACTCTTGTGTCTTGGTCAGTGAAGAGTTGAGTGTAATATTTAGCTTGAAGATGATTTTCAAACTTATAAGCAGAATTGGAAGCATTAACTGATTTACTAATTCTGGTGTAACTAGGCAGATGTAACCTTGTGGGGGCCCTTGTGGGTGGAATGTGACCACAAATGCAACTACCCATCTGCTGAAGCAGGTCGGAGGCTGAAGACCAGAATGAGAATGCAAATAAAATCCTGCCCTCGACAGAGAGAGCCTATGCATGAAATATGCAGGCCTCTGGAGGTGACCAATACCAAAACTTGCTCATCCAAACCCAAACCATGGTTGGGCTTGGGTAAAAGTGGACTTTCTTCAGATGACCAATTCTATTGCTGTACAGGGCCCTGACTATATCACTGCTGACTCTACCATGAAAAATTAGACTTCATATCAGGTCATCTTTTGTCCATTTTGTAGATGAGGAATGTCTTGATTATAATAATAATAATACTCATAATAATAATGTTTATTTATATAGTGCATTATACCGACGGTCTCAATGCGCTTTTACAAGAAACAAAATGAGTACAAAAATACAGTATAGAAGAACAAAAACTTAAAGATACATGGAAGGATTGAATATGTGAATAAGTGAGTTTTTAAGACACATTTTAAAATTGTCCTATGGTAGGAGCATTCCTAATGTAGGTGGGGAGAGTGTTCCAGAGTTTGGGGGCCGCAAATTGAAAAGAACACTCACCGTACGTCTAAGTTCTAATTTTTGGTGGCTTTAGGAGAATAGCACTGTTAGATCTGAGTGAGCGAGTTGGATTTTGTAAGTTGAGTAAGGGGTGAAGAATGTTTATCGTTAATGGTAACAGTCTGCAAG
>JAAAKB020254079.1:0-10648 GCA_010014835.2 Apostichopus leukothele | reverse complement strand
TCTAAGAGACTGACTTCGGTCAGCTTGCGGCTTTGATAAGCCAATGATGGCTTCTTTGCGAGTTCCTGCTTGCAGGACGATCTAATATACACACATACATACATACGTTGTGGAAGGGAGCGCCCCTGTGCCATTTTGGCATGTGTTAAGTGGTGGTTAATTAAATAAATTATTATCTAGTCCTACAGAATTGATGACCGATGATACAAAGAGTTTCCTGCATACCGTCAAGTGCCGTGTGTTCATCAACCACATTTTATAAACAACAGCATATACTGGTTAGGGTATATTTCTACTCTTGTAATGTGAACTATGATAATTGAAATGTTTAACATCTCGAGTAATCAAAACAATATATTTCAATCCATTGAACAGTTCTGATATTCTGATGGTCAAATTAGTTGCCGTATGTACATACCATCGCACGTGGCCGATGGAAACTCCCATGTGCCATTGTGGCATGTGTTAAATGGTGGTCCGCCAGGGTTAACCGAGCAAGAGAGAGTAACAGATGAACCATCCGCAAAACAATCCTGATTTGGTGTAATGACTAGATCAGGATCGAAGTAACTTGCTCCGCACTCTGATAATGGAAAGGTATATTACGTCAACAATATTAAATCATTTTATTACAAACAATCAAGTCCTTTATCCACTCAGACATTAACCTTTAAATGCTTACTTAATGAAACAAATATAAAGTGTCCTCAAAATTGATGGATACCTTTAACCATGCATGATGATAGATGTGGAAAGATTATTTCATTTTGTCAATGATCATATTATTGACGGTGCTGGGAGATGTGGTTTTTTAGTGACACAATCTCAGTAAGGCGTTACTGCAATGCGTTTTCGTAAAACTAAAGCAATGGTGAAAGGATACTATCTGAACACTTTCAAAAATATATGCAAAACTAATAAGGCAGAAACACATATCAATGCAATGAACGCGTCCTTAATTAAAACAAGGGAAAGGAGAGAAGATGATTTTACTCCGCGGAGTGAACTGCCCCAGATCTGACCAACACCCTTTCCGGGGATTTTTGTTGTTACGACACAACCCGGTGACCATCCATGTTGTTTATGGCGAAATAATTTTTAAATAATGCTCCAACTATAGCACCTGAATGATAACAGTACTTGATTGCATAATGTAATGTAATCAATATATGTCATGGTAAAGTTAATATTATCCTTATGGACGACAATTTCACCTTCTTGTTAATTAGGGATTCTGCAGTATGCGGTATGATCAAATCAATGCATTTTCGAAATTGTGATTGAACTCTCATGACCACTAGTAGAGAAACAAACATCATCAATTCGTTTGAACGCCTGTCAATATAAATTTTGAAGTCAAATAGAAGAAGAGAACTTTTAACATTTGAAATTGTTTGCACAAAAGCCTCAATTGAATTACTCTGGTCAAGTCCACCTTACTAACGCAGTAATTATCTGTGTTGCTGTATAGAGGACAGTTCATCTGAACAATTCTTGAATGCGAACATGCAGTTCACTGCTCTAATTCAAATGTACACCGAAAAAAACAAAAGATGTTTACATTCTGTTTCATCACCCTGATATAAAGTTGAAATGGATAACGAGTGAACAGACATCAACCAACTTTATTTTGGAAAAGATTTTCTACAGGTTGTTAAGTTTTATTTATTTGATTTTCAACATATTGCGAAACCGTTAACAATATGATACATTCAATAAAATTGCGGATACTTTAAAATTCAAGTGAAGAAGATCTACTTACCTCCTGTTGAACATTGTCCTTTGGTAAGACCTATAAATAGCACAAAACAAGAGCAGCGGAAAAATTACTAACAAATTTTCTTTTAGCATGAATTGATACTTTTTAATGTCAAATGCAACATGAAAATGTTATGATAAGTTTCAAAATTTGTCGATCATCTTTCGGACTAAATTAGTTTTGAGCTGGTTGTCTTGCATTGCAATTTTCTTAGTCCATAAATATTATTTGTAAAAATAAGCATCTGGTGGTCGTTCATTTAAAAAAATCCATGTGGCTCGCCCATCCAGAGGTATACCAATCTTGTTTAATTATTTTTCATTATTTTTAATTTTATATTTTAGCAATCAATAAGTATGTACCAATCCGTTGCATAACGCGAAAACTAATGCCTTTTAACCAAAATCACCATTACGACACAATCATCACGTGATTAAACTTTGTATCATTTAATTCCAAAATCAGAATTCACCAAAAATATGATTAATATGTAAATAAAAACTTGTTTAATATTCATTTATGTTTGTGGCATTTTCACCTATCGGTCTTCCGTTTGCGTCGTAACATGAAAATTTCCGAATTTAGTGATATGATTTGTATCCTCATATAATCGACTTGTATTTGGGTGGCAGATTATGTTAAGTTATGCAGAATATACTACTTAAGAAACCCCATTGAAATTAGTTATAAAAATGCAATAGGAAATGAAATATTTCCATATACGTTTAAATACATATTTAAAAATGATCTATACTTGAGTTCATAAGCGATGCATAAATAACTCACCCAGCACTACAGACGACAACCAAATCCTAAGAACAAAATGAGTGAATAAAATGAAAGACATCTTGTCAATTGGTAAGTCTTCTCTATACCATATTCCTTATCCGAATGGCAACTTGGTATTATATCGTAGAGAGCACCATTAACGTTCCTTATCGTAATATATCTTTGTCATGTATGATATAAAAGTACAGTTTTACAGCATCTACAAACTGGCCGTGGTTTCAATTGTGTACTTCTAACATGATACAGAATAGCTTAGTTGACAAATCCAATATGGTCATAAAAAACTGGGCGAGGCGGTATTACAACGTTTTTTATGGTATAAAGTCGAGTATGTTATTTGCACAACATAAGAGTTACTGATCCAGCACACAATGAACGACTTCAAATCGTTTATACATCGTAACCTTACTTACTATGCCACTCTTTGAGCTCAAACCGCAGCTTTTTGAGTTGAAGTTCACTTACTATTCGATTCTAGTTGAAACTGAAGTGTAATAAAAACAAATGTAGCTTATTACAGGATGACGATTCAAGTTATGGTTCTAATTTTCAAAGTAGCAGTGGCATAGTACAGTTGCATATTAACTGCGTATACATGGATTATAATGTAAAGGTAAATCACGCCAAGCAGTCATAGGCAGTCATCTTTAGCCGAAGGGTCAACCTCTTCTCTTGATTCTGAATGACACAGAGCTACGAAGAGTAAAATGATTGTAGCATCCTCAATCGCGATATATGAATAGCAAGCACACACTATACATGGGCCATTATGCCTTACCACTTCGTTCGGTTGCAAATTAACGATTTTTTTTTCGATGGTAAGTTTGAAATGTCAATGATCATACTAAACCACTGTTAGGGATCTTTTTCACGAAATGAAAAAGGAACATGTTAATCAATGAGAAATCAGTGATTTTAATCCATTCCAAATGAGGAATGATCGAGAAAGCTAGCTACTCTCAATTACATCAGTGAAGAATGGATGAGTTGTTATCAACGGTATCTATCCAACAACATATAAATTAGATGGAACATCTTTAAGAGCGAGTGTTTGGTATCTTTAGGAAACAGCCACTACGACTGCTTGCGTAACAACATGGATGCAGTGAGGCCAGGGCCGAATCCAACATTATACGGGACCATAGGTCAAACATCGTTTGGGGCCCTGTTCTTATATGACTGATGATCTTTCCATCACATTATCCTTTTCCTGGCTTTCATTTTTGAAAAGTCATCAATGATGCCGTGGAAGTCAATGTGCGTGTAATTTACCTATACACGCGGGGCCCCAAACTTTACGGAGCCCTAAGCCATGGTCTATCGTTGTCTACACCATAACCCAACACTGAGTTAGGCTGCACTTGATTGAAATAGAAGGAACTTTGTCCGGGATCGACATGGACAGCGACAATGTTTATTCAGTGCAATATCTTTTCACGTTGATCTTTTAAGGGGAATTCCATTTTAAAAACATAAACGTTTGGAGAATAGAATATGTAAATGGAAGTTCATGTAGGCTTTGCATAACTCTTCAAACTTTATGCCAGAGCAAACATACCGCATTGATAAGCAAACTGTGTGATGGCATTTCTGATAAATTGATCTTCAACATTTTGAAAATGTTACGGTACACGGTAATGACTACTCACTACACATATATAACGCCTACATTGTCAAGGTATGATTCTTAACTTAATGCAAATGTCGGTGGTCAAATTTACCAATACCAAAAAATTGCCTTTCTAAATTCGTACTACCAGTGACCACAGCCCTGTACAAGAAAAAAACAAAGAAACACAAATACACAATACAAAAAGAAGCACATGGATACACTACGACATGGAGAAAAAAATACACACCCAAAATGCACAAAAATACAAGTCAAGTCAAGGCAAAACTAGAAGAAACTCAGAGGATCTTATAATCAGCAGTTATTTAATAATTAACAGCCGTTATTTTTACGACGCTTAAGCGATGTCAAATGTGGGCGAAGCCCACAAGGGCTTATGGATTACAGCTTACACGTCGGGTGGCTTCAAATTTAATATTTCAACTCAAATTTGGAGCTTTTCATTTAGAAGTCATTTTAGATGGGAAAACCATAGATTGCTCTTGGATGAAAAACCCTCCTTACTATGACCAGGCCGGGTATCGAACCCGGAACTTCCCGATTGCTAAGCTTCATTGCTTCAAATGCCACCCCCTTTATCCACTAGCTCGGCCACGTCACCGATAAAGTATTGTATTGACTATCCACCAGAATAAACAATTTCTTCTTCCTTCTTCTTTGAAACTTTAAAAGAAACCACTTTGCAAACTTCGTATCACTTTGATAAACAACGTCTACAATCTGAAATTTTACTAGATGTACCAAATCCCGGTTGCCCTTGTAGGTTTCCCGGAAAAAGGGAAAACTTTGGAGTCACTTTTACCGACCTTGCAAACTTGTGAGGGGGACCGAGTATTGCCCAAAAAACTTGACCATGAAAGCTTCACAAATAAATAGCTTGACAAATCGACATTCGTTGGAATGTTTCTCATCGTATACATTTGTATATCTAGAGAAGTTTGTTGATTTAGAGATCGTTGTACTTACATCCTTATTTGCACGCACAACACTTTACTCATAAACGGTATATCATTGCTAGATCAAAGGTAGATTGACTACTGCACTCTACATACTTGTAAGTGCACACTGCCAAACAGTCGCTCTTGTTTAGCAGAAATGGTAACGCTGGATTTACAACAAAATTATATTTGCATAAGCCGCCGCGACTAGCTCTATTCATGATCACGGTGAAGTTTTCTAGCTGCAAGAACATAATTGTCATCACCAGAATTATTACAGGGGAAAAATTTCAAAAATACAAAGCTATATGATAGCATATGTAGTCCAATAATTCGTCACGGATACCTTTCTACGATATCCACTGATAAGGAAGTTGTATTAATATGAAGCACGATGCTGTTTTACAAATGTCTTCGACGGTTTTTATTCGTTCTGCACTTGGGATTTTTCTGTTATCTATAGTTCTGGGTGAGTTATTTGATTGCACTGTTTAAGAATTCAGTAGATTTGTTTAACCTTTGCGATGTTTGATTTCCACTGTTTCAACCATGTTTTTAACTCAATATTTGGCCTTATGCATAAGTGATTTCCTGTACAAAAGTTAACATTCATGGTCCCGCAAGTTCTACAGGTATGTACTTATTAGAAATTGAATCCATTCACGACGTGTATTTAAAGCCGCAAAACAAAAATAGTATTAATCCATTAATAAACAGATTAATTATATTATTGATCTTTTATTGCAAATCCGAGTTTATCTGAGTGGGTAGACAGCCGATAGAAATCTACAACCTCAGGTTTAGAAAGTCGTCTAAACGTTCCAAAAATAAGCAAGACGATTAGTTCAAAAATATTTTCGGTTCTAGAAATGTGCTGGATAAAGATTCAACTATTTCTACAATTTCCAAGACCGTGCGCTTAACAGTGTAACATATATGTGCTTGATATAACCACTTTTCTCTTGTGTTATCAACAGGCTTAACACAAGGGCAGTGTTTATCAAGAGGTAAGAATTTTCGAAATATAAAGTTCACCTCTACATTCAAATATATTACGACGTATTTGGAAAATCGAATGAATATTTAATAGATTAAAAATCTTTACAAAGGATGTTTATACAACGTTTGGCAAATATTCATATGATTATGGAACATTTTTTATATTATTAGTATATAAGTGAAAGTATCAATTTAACAGTGAAATCAAGTTCACGTTTCTCGTATATGGACACTATTACAACTTGCTTATCAAGATATGTCCATTATATGTATTTGCAGAATAACATTAATTTTATATATGTACATATTTTGTGCGTATTTCATATTTTCAGTCGGCAGCAGTGCGGTGTGCTTTGGTTAGTTTCATCATGTTACAATAAAGCTACGACGTGTGTTTAAAGAACAGTCCATGATGTCAATTGTTCTATAACCATCAATGCATATTAGTTTGGAATAATGATGCGTAGGCCTATATACATTTTACGTAACAAAATACATAGCAAGTTGTCACACTTGGCAGATTTATATCTGAAAGTTAAAGAAACAAACCTACCGCCAACTTGTGAAGATTATTGATGTCCTACAACACCCGATACACACAGAGAACACAGTTACTACTGTAAATCTGAAAGTTTTGTACCAAAGGAAATACTGGATGGTGCTATAAATCGGTAGTTGTGCTATTAGGATTGCAGTTAGAACTGAGGATATGTGTAATTCCAACAAATCCAGTTGTTGAGATTTGTTGAGATTACACATATCCTCAGTTGTTACTGTAAACCTAATTGCACATGCTATCGATTTATCATATTTGTCTGCGCAATCCAGTATTTACTGTGGTACAAAACTTTAAAATTTAGAGTAGATACTATAATATCTGTGTGAATCGGTTGTCTACAACCATATATAGAACACATAAATAGCTACGCAAATATATTCATCGACATCATGTACTAGTTGAGCAATGTCATGCAATATCACATATTTAATATAGTAGACATATTTTGAACGACATAGCCTTTATTGTCTTTAAAATTTGTAAAATTAAATCTGCTTGGTATTCATTTTCTTTTTCAATTTAGCATATTATCAAGTAAATTGTACGGTTACTACATTGTATCCTAAAACAGGATATTTTAATAGTTATCGATAAATACGCCAGTCATGTAAGTGACTAAAGTGTGGATAAGCATGCACGGTTAATGATAAGAACATGAAATCAGTATATGCGTGCTATCACGTTTTGTTGACGTGCAAATTTTATTACCAGAGTGTGAAGCAAGTTACTTCGACCCTGATCTAGTCATAACACCAAATCAGGATTGTTTTGCGGATGGTGCATCGGTTACTCTCTCTTGCTCAGTTAACCTTGGCGGACCACCGTTTAACACATGCCACAATGGCACATGGGAGTTTCCATCGGCCTCGTGCGATGGTATGTACATACGGCAACTAATTTGACCATCAGAATATCAGAATTGTTCAATAGATTGAAATTTATTGTTTTGATTCTTTGAGATGTAAACATTTCAATTATCATAGTTCACATTACAAGAGTAGAAGTATACCCTAACCAGTATATGCTGTTGTTTATACAATGTGGTTGATGAACACTTATAAACACGGTACTTGACGGTATGCAGGAATTCTCTTTGTATCATCGGTCATTAATTCTGTAAGAATAGATAATAATAATAATAATAATTAAATGTGAATGAATCGTTTGAATATCATATATGGTAATCTGATTTTCAGGATTTACATGCGATCCACCTATTGTTGGAGACAGTGTTGTCGTAATGCCGGACAAAATCACGTATTTAGCGAGAGAAAGTGTTTACTTTTCATGTGTTGCCAACAACTTGACGGGACCAAGCATGGCTTACTGTGGGCCCGGTGGGATATGGGAACCAAATTCGTTACCTGTTTGTGAGAGTAAGTCACATTTATAGTTGTTATACAATGAGTATTTTATGCTTTCATTTATATATTATGACGTGCATCATATCAATCAGTGACACAAATACCTTCTATGCATTATCTTCTATCTCTTTTCTATCACTGTGACGGAGAAATGTTTCAAGGTTTTATATCTTTTATGTCTTTGTTTTGGAAATATCAGCCGAGATGATGCAGAGTTCTAGGTATTTATTAACTTATGTACATTCTAGTAAAGTAAGTATAAGCCTAAGCTACAGCCTACACACTAGCGTATATGTGTACCTATTTGACGCAACATACATTTCCACTATGACTATAACACACAAGCCACACTACGAACCCACGACTTTGCACAGGATCCTTTCTCATGAGAACGAGTTGTTGTTAAGAGCCACGGGTTATGCACACACTGAACGAACTGCCCATTGTTCGTCGACGTAGAGATGTACGGGCAGGTACACACCATACAACAAACATCACAAAGACCTGCCATTTCAGTTTTTACTGTGGATTATCATCGAATGTAAACAGTCTTCAATGGAAATTTACATATTTAGATCAGACCATAGCTAATATGAGAAATGTTCAGGAGACAAAAATACAGAACGACGCCAATAAATTTAATCATGAGACACGGCAATACACAGTTAGTAGATGAGGGCAGTACAATTTGACAATAATTGCTGCATGTTTTGTCACGCTCGATAATTTAGAATAGACTTGTTTTGTACTATTTTCCGCTTTAGTTTTCGTGAATTTATTATGTTTTGGATAATAACTTTGAAATTTACTTAACTTGTGAAATGGAATCTTAAAAGGAATACAATAATGAAAGTAATATGCAATGCAAGGACTGACAAAAAACTCTCTCCCTGGATCATCAATGATAATCTACTTTTCAACCTGTCATTAATGTTCTTGTTATCAATTTCAGCTTCGTGTGATGTCCCCCCGGACATAATTAATGGTAATGTGAACATTACTGACCCAATCGGAATAGGAGATGATGTCGAAATAATCTGCAGAGCAAATTATTCAGTCCCAGCAGGAGAGGAACCATTTATCAGATGTAACGGAGGGACATGGAGTTCAATACCCACGTGTTATCGTTAGTAAATATAAACTGGCAGAGTATTGTAAATGTCACTATTAACCTATATCAGGTAATGAATGGTATGTCATGCTAAAACTACCAAGGAACATATTAATATTGCTGGTAAATTATTTCTTGTATATTAAAAATGGTTTCAAGCAAAGTTGTCTTCATGACCGTGTTCCAACAGTTAAATATAGAAATGGACGATTCCCATTGTTACTTTATATTTGACGTGTAGTTTATATTCATTCCAGTTGCTGATATTTTAGTTTCTTTAGCATTTTATGTAAAAGGTGTTTTCCTACATATTTGCAACACAGGTAGATGTTCTGTACCAGTTGTCCTCAACTCCGACTCAGAAGTTACTGACATTCTTCTCCATAATGAAAGAAAAGTTATTGAATGTAACATCAGCCATTCGTTTGACCAACAGAATTCATTCAACGTCATCTGTAATAATGGGTCAATTGAAGGGTTATATCCCCAACAATGCTTCCGTAAGTTAACCACTTTTGTGTCATCATTGTCACCATCTATTTTATTTTCAATGAAAACGTATAAGTTTTCTGTACGCTTACGTAACACATTACGTCATTCATTTTGTGGACCAAGTAAATGGACCCTGCATTGGTAATTCAACGAGAACAATCATTCATAAACGATTCAGCGCTAGGCATTTCTTCAAACACAGCTATATTTTGTTGATTGAACTGATTCGTTTGAACTTTTAATTTCCTTAACATTTCAACGATATTAAACAACAGGAATGAGGACGTGTGTGTGACCTTACAAAGTAGTAACGAGATTGTACCGTAATGAAAAATAAAAAAAGAAAATGTAATAGCTTATTATATTTTCAGCCGATTGTGAAGCCTTTGCACCTCCTTTGCACGGTACAATCATGGGTGGTAACCTTCACGGTCAAGTTGCTAAGATTTCTTGTGACAATGGGTACATGATTAGTGGCCCGGCGTTTACCACATGCATCAATGGGAAGTGGACTAATGATACCTCTGGGACTGCTTGTCTCGGTACGTAAATTGAATTTCGATACAAACTATACAAGAATCGTGAATGAAAATTAAAAGCAAAGAATTATAATAATGCAGGTATAGAATACGAGATTACAAATAATAATAATATTGTTCTGCTTTGTGTTTATCTTACTTCCGCACGATATGTTGTCACTCACCCGATACTCGTAGCTCGTACAGTAACTACTGTTCATGTCCTGTAACACTTGTTATCGTGTTACGAACACAAAGTAGTAATTACTGATGCACGGTTGTGGGACATGCATAGTATTTGCTATACCAACCGTTTAGTGCAAGTTCATTAATAGGCGATTCTAAAATGAAGTGGTTTCTAGTCGTTTTATGATATATAAGTAGGTCTATGGATAAACCCGAACATGGCCTTTCTTCGTTCTCGACATGACGAATTGCCGTAATTTAAAGAGAGGTGTTAACTGGAATCAAGCGGTACCGCAACTCCTT
>JAAAKB020254068.1:0-10649 GCA_010014835.2 Apostichopus leukothele | reverse complement strand
AAATTCTCAGAAGTGCCCCATTTCATGAATTCGAAGTGCCATTCTTCGTTAAAGAAACATATCTGTTTTCCATGTTTTTTTTATTATTATGAAACATGACCTTGATTAGGTACTAAGAAACCCATTACTAGAAAGTGCGCTTCTATTGAATAAATAAGAAAAAGGTAGTAAAAGGTACATTTTTGTTAGCAAACATGAAAACATTTAAATACTGGACTTTGTGGTACAAACTTTACAGACGGTCCACTTGGTCTGGACTTTTTGAGGTCACTTTGCTCAAATCACAGTCATAAGACCCTCTGCCCTCGAAGTTTGTGTCCCCATCCCCCAGCTTGTATCCTCTTCCACCTCCTCTGGATCGATGATGCACACATGTTGTGACAAGCTTACTTAAACCTGTTAGAATTACATGCCATCAAAATGACGTCATAATGGGCTGCAAATACCCATCAACCACTCAGGAAAGATTGTTACCGCCTTTCACAGTAGTTCTCAAAGTGACAGAAAATTGCCTTTTACTTACACCTTTCTTAACTGTCTCCTTTCCGATTTTCGTAACCTGCATATCAGTCACCCAGCTATAGCTTACCCCTATTTCTAGCATTGTTTTGAATGCTTACTTTGGCAACCCATCTGAACATCGTGCTGTCCTGTGATAGTCTTTACCAAACGAAGCACTTAATTACATGAATATTATGTTGATGAGGGCGTTATTGGGAACCAAATATGTATATGAAGTTCCATATGGCTTTTCTCTCGATAATCCTGTTTTTTTTCCTTCAGGATTTTCCATTTTCCATTAATTTCACCCTGTAACACTGTTGCTCTTTTTCTTTCAAAACAGAGGATACACCTGACATAACTCTCTCCGATTGCGCTGTGACCTTTATACCTCAAACGTGTGCCAGGTCGGAGGAACGGTGTAGACAGACCTTCGTAAATATATTAGCTATGACAGATTTTATCACAGATAATAACAGAGTTAGCCAAATTACCACTGGACCCATCATGAGCCCCGATCCGTTCTGGAATGGTTTTGATCCCGACGATATCGAAGTAAGTTTGATTAAGAACTTTAACGGACTTGAAAAGGTGCGGCAAATACTTGGATAAGCTACCTGACGTTGTCCTCCCTTTTATTCCTGACTTCTAAGTTTTTGTGGCCATTTTAAATAAACCATGTTTTTGGACGTCACTGTATGAAGTCTGTGACGTCATTCTGTAATCAAATCTGTAGTTTGCAATGGTTTGTACCTTCGTGTTGCTGTTATGTATATAACCGATTCAACTGTTTCTTGTGATTTCGTCACATTAAAATATTGTTTCTTGTGATTTCGTCACATTAAAATATTATTTTTCAGTTAACGATTGTGTATCATAAATATTTTACATATGGAGCACAGTGTTACGCTGCAGCTGACGAAAATGTTTAGATCATGCTGCAAATGAAACAGTTCACATAGTTTATCTGCAAATTTGAAAATCTCTTCTCTCCACATTTTCAGGTCACAGTGAATGACGTACCAGGAGGCTATTGCTTCTCTTTCACTGACCCACATTTCATTACATTTGACAAAAAGTAAGAATCTGCCCAATTTCTGTACCTTTTTATTGTTGTATTTTTAGAGTAGAGAAATGCTTTTCTTTGTATTACAACCTTTCCTTCAAATCCATGGTCATCAAAGGGCAACAGATGGACCAATAAATTTGAATGATAATTCAAAACTTAAATATCGTCAATTTATGATGAACTGCCAGATTTTAATATCTTGCATACACTATCATGAACTTTATGCGTAGTGATGTGATTTATTTGGAAGCATCAGTCCACGTGACTTGGAACTATAAGTACGAAAGAAAAGTGGATTGGCTGTATTCCATTGCATTAAATAAAACTGATTTTGCGATTTAACTTGGGATATCCGTGGACCTGCTATAAGATCAAACTATGAGTCTATATTTTGGGGTTTATACTAGGTCTAAAGTTTAGCAAATTTAAGCAAACTGAGCATAACTTCCAGTCCCTCTTGACACTGATAATGCAGATCTTCATTATGGGAGGTAGTTGGTGAGAGACGTTCAATTGGAAGTCTTTATAAAATAAGACAAAATATTCATCGATTTAAGCGTGCTAATACTTTCACCTCCTTGCAACAATGGAAGAAAAACATTACGTGCCAATATATAAATACACCTGAAATAAATGCAGGGTATATCAATTTTAATATTCTCATCTTCTTTTGACAATTTCAACAGAAAATACAGTTTCTTCAAGACAGGCACGTTCGTGATGTTTAGAAGTAATCGGAGGGAGTTTGAGGTAATTAAACTATATAGATTAGTAGTTAGGATTTTGGTAATATTTGGCATAACATTTGTGGTCTCTCCATATCTTGTTTCTGCAACAAATCTGACATAACATAGGAGTAATTGGACTACGTGAATACAGGCTCTAAACCGGTGCGCCGTTACGTTGAGATGCCGAAGGGCGCCGATTTCCTCTTGGTCGCGAAACGTGCTAGTTTCGTCCGAGGCGCCAAATCCATCGCTTGCTTTAACTCCCTAGCGCAGTCACTGAGCACGTAGTAATTTTATGGCCCAGTCCATCCGTAACATAACTAAACGTTACTATGTGAAGACGTAGGCTAGAGTTGGAGAGGGTTGTTAGAAAAATACTGTGTAAAGTACTTATCTCAGAACCCTGTATTATTTGAAATCCCGGAAACAATTTGTCGCCATCAGACAAAATGCTCAAATTCGTGATTCTTTATGTCTCTGTTTCGCTAGTCATCGTAGAAGGGACCAACCTGAATAAACGTTAATTCAGATATTTGTTCACAGATGTTAAATGAACTGATTTTTGTAGCCATAAATAAATGCATAAAAGAAATCACTACATAGTAGTGTCTTTTTGTTTAAGATACCAGACTGATATTGGCTATACAGGTAACATAATAATATCAGACTGATATTGGCTATACAGGTTACATAATAATACCAGCCTGATATTGGCTATACAGGTAACATAAAACTATGAGACTGATATTGGCTATACAGGTAACATATCAATATCAGACTGATATTGGCTATACAGGTAACATAATAGTAGCAGACTGATATTGGTTATACATGTAATGTAAGACTGATATTGGCTATACAGGTAACATAATAATAGCAGACTGATATAGGCTATACAGGTAACACAATAATTGCAGACTGATATTGGCTATACAGGTAACATAATAATACCAGACGATATTGGCTATACAGGTAACAAGACTATCAGACTGATATTGGCTATACAGGTTATAAAATAATACCAGACTGATATTGGCTATACAGGTAACACAAGAATAGCAGACTGATATTGGCTATACATGTAACAATTGACACTGTCGGAATGATAAGAGATAACATTTAATTTCTTGTACTTGTATTTGTAGGTCCATTCGCGCTTTTGGGAGTGTAGTAACTCCGTATACCCAGTATCATGTAACTGTGGATTCGTGGTCAGAGAAGATAATGACGTCATAGCTGTGGACATGTGTCGCGGAGAGGCCTATAACAGCGATTTAGATGTTCAGATACTCAGCGGCCAACCTTTGACGGAAGGGATCAAAATTCTAGAGGCTAAAGATGGCAAAAAGATTACAGTAAGTATATGAACATTTTGATTGCATGATAGTGGTATTAATCAACAGTTGGAACATGGGAACCAAGATTATTGTAATGTTATCTTATTCAAATTCCCAAAGTGTAACAGTTACGTACGTTGTATTTTGACATACATACAAGCAGATCAAAGGATGAGAATAGCACGAACTCCGTGTATGAAACGAATCGATCGTATTTAAATTCTCCCAATGAAAGTTAATTTTATCTACCCTTGTACTGCGAATGGCTTCATTAGAAGTTTTACATCGATAAAGAATCTATTCAATTAAACCAGTTGTTTTATCTTGTGTGCTAGATAGTGTTCCCATCAGGGGCGTATGTTCGGGCTGATATCGCAGACTGGGGTATGAGTATATCACTCCGAGTACCTTCATCAGAGTTTGGTCGAACAGCTGGCCTATGTGGGACGTTTGACGGAGACACACAAAATGATTTCCATGACAACCATGATACCATGACGATGGAGCCAGGAATGAGAGAACCTGTGGATTTTGTCGAGCGATGGAGGTAGATATCCTAAGAGACATTTAATGGCCAAATATGGCCAAAATGTAATTTGATACCGTTAGGGTAATCTGTCGTGATATTCGGTGGTCATTGTGGCATTACTGGTGCAGGTTTGCGATTTGCTGTAAGATATTGTGTAGATGTTGCCACTGTGGTGTAGCTATATGAACTATAGCATCATCGTGAAACTTTCTGTTCGATCTGCGCGAGCTGATGGTATGGGCAAGATGACTTAAATGCAACTATATCAAATAAGTTCCCTCACCCTTTTTGGATCGTTGGTCGTGTGTCGTCTTTCAATCAGATTTATACCATTTATCTATGAATGGATATTTAACAGTATTTATCGAATGGATCAATGTGGAGGTCATTTTGCAATATAGGATAATGCTGGCACATGTAAACTGTTCAATGGTATAAAGTGAGTTGCACCTATCACCAACGTTGTGCCTAATCAGAAATCTGGTATCGTTTTTCCCAATATCATCCAGATTACGAGATGGAGGAATGTTCAAAACCTTACCATCTTCCAATCCATTCGACTTTCGTCTTCCTGCTTGCAGTTGCCAAAGGGAAGACACAGGATCATTGAGTCAAAGCGAAGATGTATTCTTATCAAATATTATCTGCCCACAAGGAAATTGTGATATCTCATGTGATACATACGAATATTTCCACAGTCAACCAATGATTCGATCCAAAGATGTCACAAAGTTTTACATTGGTAGTTTGCAGGACTTTGGACCTTTGTCATTTGAAGATGCAAACGGCTTTGTCGTTAACCAGCCTCCTCCAACAGAGGATGTCTTTCCTGTAGCAAATGTTGACCCTGAGCAAACTCTTCTAGGTTCGTTTCCAACGGATGTTGTGGCTGACAATAGTCATATTCAGAAGGAGATGAGAAGAAAGAAGAGCATTAATCTTAGAAATCAACAAAGGATAGAAGGTCAACTGGATGACATAGAAGTTAGTGCAATTACAGACTTTTTAACTATCCTCAATTTAGATTTTCCTTTGTTTCAAATTGCCCCAGAGTCAAGTGCGAGCAATCTGATAGATACATATTCATTCCCTCCAGACGAGAGAGATTTAGATCTATTACCCTTGACTCCTAAATGGCCGACAACGTCTGGAATTACGCAAACTCAAGCTCGTGATATATGTGAACAGACGCTAAGGTACTCACCGTTAGGGAGGTTGTGTGGAGAGGAAGGCATTGGAAGTGATGAATATGTATTAGATGCTGTTGAATTATGTATGAGTGACATCCAACTTACAGATGACCCAACGTGGAGGTTTGAAACCATCCCATTGTTAGAAAATCTCTGTGAAGCCGCAATGGAAGACAAAAGGTATTTGGTAGACGAAAAGCTAGAACTGGAAAGGATGTTTAACTGTCCAAACAATTGTAGCGGGAAAGGTGTCTGTGGCTCATATGGATGTGAATGTGATTCTGGCCACGAGGAAATTGACTGCAGTAAAGTTAAGGGTAAGTGAACACAACCATAACGACTCGCGTGTTGCCAATTTCAGATTTGTATTTCCCTTCGTTTTGTCTTAAAGGTTTGGTCTATGAATTGAGTTTGTGAATCGTTAATGTACAACGCATGTACAACGCATGTACAACACATGTACAACGCATGTACAACACATGTACAACGCATGTACAACACATGTACAACGCAACAATAGTTTTGTGATATCTATTCTGCAGATGTTCCTGTATTGCAACGCATTGAGAAGAATGGTTTGTGCGACAACAGGAATAATCCATGCGACCATATCAACATGAATATCAAAGGCTTAGACAAACTAGCGAGCGTAGAGTGCATTTTCTCCAATCCAAGGGTGAGATCTCCTACAGTTATTATTAATCATGTATAAGTTACAAATAACACAATATAACATTCTCAAAGAGGTACCGATGAACGAAGCCATGATCAAAGATTCAAACACTAGTGACTGTTGATTGTCATTGTTATCCTTATTGACGTATTTATTGTGTCTTCTAACTTATCAAAAATATGTCATCTTCCAAACGGAACTTACGGAAGAACCATTCTCAGCATTGCCTTAGCATTTCGGGAGTAATGTCCGTCATATACCAGAGGTCCATAACATGATGATGATTACGATGGGTGAGTTTGGGTCTTCTTAAAATAGAATTACCTCTTCTCAACCAATAAAATAAAGGTATTTCTACTCATCCCAGGTAACATGTTCAAATAACATATACAATATATGATCAAAATATGCAGAGGTCAATTTTATTTGATTATGAAACAGACTTGGCAAGCTAAAACGGAAGGGTTCCATGTCACCATCAGGGTGCCCGGACAAGTCGTCAACAGAAGAACCATTCGTTGCTCTCTTGGTGAACTGGAAAATAACATAGACAGACCCGTACAGACGTTTTCATTCAGACAATGGGATGTACAGGTTAGTCTGAGTGCATGGATATATTGTATATTTAACGATATTTAAACGATATTTAACGATATTTTAATAATTGTGTTTAGACTGGATGGGGATGAAAGCTTTATTTTCACGCATTTTAGGTTCAACAGCAATTCATAACCAATTCTTCCAACATGTGGAAAGATTAACACAAGTATCGAAGATGTTAATTGACTTTAGTCGTATAATGATATTTTATACAGAATATTAATACCCCCCTCAATTCTCATATAAGCTGGTTAAAAATAAATTGAAGCTAGGCAACAATGTTGCTCTCATATGTACTTCGACATTATTTTGTAGGTAGCCCAGAACGGTCATCTCTCGAGGGAAAACTTAACTTTGACATTCTACGATTCTGCATGTATCAGCTGTGATTGGACGCAAGAATGCCACATTTTGGTGAGTTTTAGTCTAAATCTTCCCTTTTACTGTTAATTCAAAGTATTTGTGAACTATTGATCTTTGAATATCATTAACTTAACGGAATGAATATATTTCAATGATCTTTGACTATCATTAACTTAACGTAATGAATATATTTCGAGGATCTTCGAATATCATTAACTTAATGTAATAGATATATTTCAATGAAAAGAAGCGGCGAAAAATTCATCAAATGTGAGACATGTGTTTCTTTCGAATCTGTTGAATAACGTTTTGTTTTGATGATAATCTCTCTATATAAAATTAGCTGATGACTATTTTATAATTTTGATTGGCTTTATTTTGTGACACTTAAAACATAAACCAGCACAGTTATCACACACCTTGCACCACTCAGATATTGTGAGGTTTAGAACTTTAAATGTTCCATATATATTACATGACCACAGTAGCTATACTGTTTTGAAAAACCCATTAAATTTAATGACAACTGTTTTCTGATATTACTAAAAGTTTATTGTTGTCA
This sequence comes from Apostichopus leukothele, assembly GCA_010014835.2. Taxonomy (NCBI): domain Eukaryota; kingdom Metazoa; phylum Echinodermata; class Holothuroidea; order Aspidochirotida; family Stichopodidae; genus Apostichopus; species Apostichopus leukothele. Next base: position 3,097 of record JAAAKB020254068.1, on the reverse strand, counting down.
CATGGGAATGACGTTAAACAGTATCAGATTAGATTAGTGCTTCTGCGACATGAAATTACGTTGAGGTCAATAACACCATTTCAGGGCCCTTTCATGCTCATTGTTGTGTTATGAGCGATATTAATTGTGTTATCAACATTGTTACATTCTTTAATAGTTGTATTAGAATTTAAAATGTCTGCTGGTGTTTGAGATATAGCATTGATATCCCTTTAATATGAGCATGTATGAAATGTAATAAAAAATATGACTTTTGAGCTTTCTCTGCATGGCAATCGCCTTTTCAAAGGTAGTGCATATGTTGAAGGCATCAAGAAGGATTTTGTCTTCCACAAGCCCATCTTTAATTACGAGAATATTCATAACGTGGAACTGTTCTAAACAAGACGTTTTATTTTCATACTTTTCAGAATAATACTTGCCTCATTAATGGATTGTGCTATGCTAGTAGAGATGAACACCCATCTGAAGTATGTCTTTTGTGCCTGCCTTGGATGAACAACGAAGATTGGTCAAAGTCATCTGGTAAATTAAATGAAAATGTGTTGAATATGTCATCTAATTTAATTAAACCCCTAGAAAGCCTACAATCTGTGAATAAATAATTATGGTTTCTAACTGTTATAGAACACGTGGCTTTAGTCAAACAATATACCGTCTCCTAAGGTAAAGATGGTTAAAATAACTTAAATTCAAACTTACGTTATATTTCAGTTTACGAGATGAGGTAAATTCCTCGTTGACGTTCGGAAACATTTAGATTTACTCCAATCCTCTCTTACCAGTTTCCATACAGCATATGCACTTAAAAAACAACCACTTTGTTCACATTTTAGCACTGCGCCCTCATTAACCCACTTCCCGTTATCTGCTCTTTGCATTACGCGTTAGTCAACTAAGACATGAGATGATATGAGATATGTTTGAAGATAACTTCTGGACTGTTCTTTCACGTGGCCTCAGTACAAACTATTGTATTGGATAAGAAATTCATATAAGAAGAAGCTATATATAATATATTTACATACAAAAATCGGATATATGGCGTTTGAATTATGGATAACTTATTGACATATCGGTAAGGGTAAAAACGTATGAAATTCATGACATATGTAAGGCTTTTATATAGATGAGGTAATCCATACCAATTGAACTGCCAAGTAGGTTTAATTTACTGGGTATCTCTGTAACCATGAGAGAAATGATTTATGAAGTAACCATTTTCACCTTTAAAAACAGAAAACCTCCCTCCGTTGGTGAACATTCCACGAAATACATTATACAGTCTAGTAAGCCAGCCAGTTCAATTACAACTGGAAGGATTTGATCCCGAGGGGCAACCTTTGACCTACACGGTTCACACCAGAGCGGCGTCTGTCACAAACGAAGGATTATTTTCATGGGAATCAGATAGTTCCGGTAACTTCCAGATACCTGTCCTTGTTTCTGATGCTTGTGGAGAAGAAATCGAACTTCATATTAATGTAAGTTCATGTTATTAATATTTTTCAATTGGTCCAGTCTCCATCAAGTTCCATACGTTAAACTTGAAGAAAATTTAAGTATACATTGCTGTCAAAATTTAAAAGAAAATAAATAAAACGTATGATCCAATGTTTTGATAGCCATCTTTACACTTCTTGACAATCTTTGACTAGTTGAGTAATTCAGAAAGTAACATAAAATAGTTTTTCTGACCTCTTAAACCATTTATCTACACGTATATTTAGTATAAATAACATATCTTTCGTGTACTAGTGTACAGCCAGTGCAACATTTGTCAGTAAATATGATTTAATTTTGATTTTATTTCTTGTACTTTCTCTTTCAGATTGAAGTGATAGAATGCTTATGTCAGAATGGAGGATCTTGTCTTTTAGATCCTCTCACAGGTCCTCCATATATTTGCATCTGCCCGATTCATTACTCAGGACTACTTTGTGAAGATTATGCTCTGAGCTGTTCTAATTTAGTGTGTGAACATGGGGCATGTTTGGAAGATTCTTACGGACAAGAAACCTGCCAGTGCAATACAGGTTACACCGGTAAGTGGAACTTTGGTACTCTTAACTCCATATAAATTCGTTATTTGCTCTAGAGCCTTTTTCAAATGCGCATGACAAGCTACTCTGACTAATATTGGAATAGAAATATTCAAACTGAAGTTATTTCTTAACTGATGGTGTGTCGGTACTTGTTTACTCTTTCTGCCGTAAAATGAAGTGCAACCCTTCCCACTTTTTCATTTTACCAGGGGTAACATGTTCCACTGTTGTTGATCCTTGTGAGACTAGTCCATGTTACCCAGGGGTCCATTGTTTCGCCATCAACTCGCGGTCTTTCATCTGCGGCACCTGTCCACGTGGTTTGATTGGCAATGGTCAGCTTTGTCGGAGTAAGTATTCTTTCATTCATCAATTCGCCACAAAACAAAATGGTGACGATGTTACTCCCCAATATAGCATATATATATATATAGCATATAGCCTAAATATATAGCCTATATAAAGCCTATATATAGCCTATATATGTATATTTATATATAGCCTATATATACAGCCTATATATACAGCATATATATAGCCTATATATATATAGGCTGTATATAGGCTATATATAGGCTTTATATAGGCTATATATATATATATATATATATATATATAGGCTATATATATATATATATATAGGCTATACACACATTCATGTATAGATGGGAATTACAGACAGAGAGTGTTGCAGAGCCGAAATGTTCCTTTTAATAGAATGAAAAGTAACATACGCAAAGAGTAAATGAAAGATACCACTAGCATGTTCTGTAATTGTGTTTCATGTTTCCCCCTATGCGTAGATTCAGTGTGTGCAAGCTGCCCAAGGAATGCTGTGTGTAATGATATAAATGGATGTGTTTGCCCATACGGTACCAGTGGACAAGGATGTTTGACATGTAAGAATCCTCACAATTTCTAACAAAAACACACACATAAACAAAGAGTTAAAGCCAGTTTGCAAAGTATTGCTCTTTATACAACACCTAATTATATTCCGGCCATTTGATTGGTCAATTGCTCGTCGATTGCATGCAAAATCCGCTCTATTG
>JAAAKB020254057.1:0-10651 GCA_010014835.2 Apostichopus leukothele | reverse complement strand
TAGCAACACCAGATAGAAAAACAAATATACCCTTCGCATCTCTTTTACAATGTGCCTTAGTACTAGCAAATCTAAATATACAACACAATGTACCTTTTGGCATCTCTTTGACAATGTGCCTTAGTACTAGCATATCTAGATATACAACACAATGTACCTTTTGGCATCTCTTTGACAATGTGCCTTAATACTAGCATATATCTATATATACAACACAATGTACCTTTTGGCACTTTACTCTAGATGACGTTAATATTCCTCCTCTTTCTCATCTCCTAAAGGGAACGTTGTTCGAGCCCACCGTCTCTCTCGTTACTCAGGTGAACATGGATCATATAGAACATTTACATAGCATGCTGAGCTATTGGAAACAGCCGATATCAGCATCAATCTTTATACCTGGCGACGGAAGTCCAAAGGAGGGGCAAAAAGAAGACTGGAAGAGGTATTAATATGCTCAGAATGTCTGGGTCTTCTAGTCTATATGATAACATTTCTGAAACTAAATTTTTGCAATTTTTGTTCAAACCGTGACAGATACTGAGATGTTGGGAAATTGTATTTGGAAAACAAAGATTGGATTTCATTTCATTTTGCAAAAAAAAAACAAAAAGTGAAGAAAAAATTGATAATGGCATGAATTGCATGCACCCTATTAAAACAATTTGGTGTCTGCAAGCGAACTTGACATAATTTGATTATTTTGTTCGTTTTGATCATTTGACAAGATGTTTGGTCACTGCAAAATAGATGAAAACTCATCTGTGAGTTGGTTTAATATTAATTTATCAAATAAGTCTGGAATATTAACATTTTGAAACATTTTTTGAAATTTTTTGATAATCTTGCTACCGTGATAAAAATTGACATTTCAGTATCTCATTAAACTGTCTTCGTTTTTTATTTTTTTCTTATCAAACTGGTGGCCTGTTAACAGTGTTGTTTGTTTATCAACTATTGTAACAGATCCATCATTGATTAACTGCATTGTCTTACTGCAGTACCATAGATCTGAAAATTGCAGACTTGATGTTTATATTTTTTTGGCAGTCTCTGTGTTATAATGTAGGCGGGCTATGTCATTCGAATATGAAATAAGTAGCCAAAACTGGACTAGCATTTGCAAGTAACTTTTGAGCTTGATAAGTAATTTCTGTTCTGTGCGGTCACACAATGTAGGGCAATGTAAACCAATAGGAAGGAGATAATACACTATGTAAGAGCATACAGTCTTACTATAAGATAATTATTTTGAATTGGGACTAATTTTTGTTTGTTTTTACCAATTGATTATATTTTGCAGGCTTTATATTCAGAAAAAGCTGAGTAGGATGAAATTTCCGCCGGGATCCAATATTTTTGCCGTTTATGCGCAGTCAGTAAGTACAGCCTCCATTTCGATCTCACTTAAACCTCGGACGGGATAACATTGGTTTTTTCTTTAAGGTTTATTGACATGTAGCAAGGAATCTCAGGTTGTGCTGTTGTTGTTGCATGGAATATAATAGAATTGAATCTGTTTTGCCATATTGTTTAAAATTAATTTCTCTCTGTTCTTCTCCAAACACAGTTACAACAGGAGTTTCATCAAAACTTTCTGAGAAATTTAGCATTCAGGTGAGAATACTTTCAACAATTGCATTAATATTAGATGGTTGCTTTGTTATTAGAGAGAGATTGCACAAACAGTGTATGGTGACACCAAATCACCATGAAGATTGTCGTAGTAATGTTGCATCATATGTGTCAATTGTTGAGAAATGTCCTCTTCCATTCAAAACAAACATAACACACACCTTCCCAATCAACCTTAAACAACCTTACACAACCTTAAAACACCTTGCCAATTGCATTGCAGATGTACTAAGCCTATTCCACCCTGCAAATTTACCGTAAGGACGGAAGATTATTATCAAGTCGTTTAAGCTGATGATGAGCACCTCTTTGGATGAGAATACATCGTCAGCTGTTTGAAGTTAACAGTATATTTATATGAATAATAATTAATGGCAAATCTATTGGACACCCCCCCCCCCCCCATGGAAAACTTGGGGTGTGGCTGTAGTAGTTTTTGTCATTGCATATTCATGATGAGACAGTCAGTGATTGAAGAGATTTAAAATTGTTTATTTTATTATTTTTCTCTATTTTGTAAAATGATATGAAATGTGTAAAATGATTGCTGTGTATAATTCATGAAAGATAAGTTTCTATTTTGGTTTGAAGTGAAAGTTGACTTGCTTTTGTTTGTTTCTTCCATCAAATATTCAGTTCATCGTCGGATGACTACGTTCTTCTTCTTGACGCTGGGTTCCTACCATGTCCTGGTTTCTTGAAAGGATTCCAGGAAACTGTATTTCATTACGAAGATACAGGAAAAGATCTCTCCAAAGTTGCATTTGTGGTTCCCGTATTCCAGATGGTTAAGGTGAGAGAATTATTATCATTCATTCTTGAGGGTAAAACAAAAACACTTTCGAGAACGACATCTTCATCAATTGTAGATATTGTGATATGATAGGTAAGGGTCTCTCTGAGAGAGGTATTCTCAGGCAACGAGTGTGGTTCTTTCAAGGCCCGCCTCAGGACCAAATGATTTCACACTGCTATATTAAAAAAGAGGTCATCTTCTGAGTTGTAGTTATAAATTTTTGAAGTTGGGTGAACTGATTTTACTAGAAAATGCTTGTGTTACTGCAGAGAGAGGAACACAATAGGTGGTGTTTGATAACAATTTGACAGACGTTCTTTAAGAAATTTTTTTTTTCCCCATGAAGTGTGATACAGTTGGAGAGTTATAGTAGTTGATAATGTACAATGACTTCAAAGTTCAAATTCCTTGTCTAAAAGTATTATTATCTTTCTCTGTGCATGAACAAGTTTTGCAATCTAATAAATTTCAAATATTTTTTTAAAAATATTCTCTCACTCTCTCATTACGGTAAGCCACACTTACTTCTGAAACCACAATTTCCGCCGCTCATTGAAGCTTTATCTTGGGGAAAATAATTTGATTTATTTTCATTTTCCATTATCAAATTTTAGGAGCTTCCGTTGCCAAATTCTAAAGATGAGCTGAAAGCATTGGTGACTGGTGAGGACCCTGGTGCTGTTTCATTCAATATCCTTTTGGTTTTTGATATCGATGGTGGTTTAAAGGAGAGAGATCTTCAATTCCACTATCCATTGAGCTGCCTCAAAGAGCAATGTATGATGTGTGATGTCATTTATTTGGACCCACTTTTGGCCTCACATTTTATTTACATTGCAATATTTCTGCAACTGTAAGTCAGATTTTAGCCAAACTTGGTATACAGTTGTTGGTTATTAGCTGGTACATGTAGGCCTTAATATTTTAAGACCGTCTGGGATATTTTTGTGTCGTGTGGGCACAAATTTTGTTTCCACCTCAAATGCGTTTGGCACACATATTTTGGCCCAAATTTGTGGGGCCTAATATGTTTGGGACCATTTGGGCCAACAATTTTTGGGGTTCAGTTTTTGGGGGCAAATATATATGTTTGAGGCACTTTGTCTGGGCCAAATCTATTTGAGACCATTAAGGTCCAAATTTTTATCGGCCTAATTTCTTTGGGAGGGACCTAAATTTTAAAATTTCTCAATAACTTCACAACCTTAAATCAGATTATATCCAAACTTGGAATACAGTTGTTGGTTAATAGCTTGTACATGTGGGCATAAATATTATGATATTGGGTGATGGGTGATGAACACTTTTAACATTTCACTAAGGAACCATAGTGCCTGTTGGGCTCTTGTTATAGATATCTCATAGCTTTGAAGGATGGTGTCTTATGTAACATCTTTAAATGATCATTCTTGAACTTCTGAAGGGATGACATGTTAGAATCATCTTGTACTAATTTTTTTTTTTTTATAGGTTGTCCATGTTTTGGCTGTTGAAGACTTTGCTTTGTCTTTCTTATGGTCCAAAGTAATATAAGAGTCTGTTTTTATCATTAAGTGAATCCCTACAGGTTAGGAAGTTGTACAGTGGCTCATTTGGAAGCCCAAGTTGTGTGTTGATGGTCGCTGTACACTTTTGTACATCAAATTCTTTTGTTAGAATTCCGGTTAGAGAATTACAAGACAAGTGTCTTATGTTTGCAGACATATTTTAGGACTGCTTGCAGGACAGCTGGTCATCACCTGGTGTACCCTATCTGATGGACGTATCTGATGGGTGTATCTCAGCATCCCACACACAATTTGTCTACCACTTGTCAGGGAGGTGCAAACAACTTATTCAACAACTGTACATTGTAGTGGACATATTGTTGAAAATAATAATCATAATAATCGTCAGTTATTTTACGACGCTTAAGCGACCAAAAAGCTGGGAAAACCCGCAAGGGCTTATGGATTACAACTTACACGTTTGGGGGCTTCCAATTCAACATTTTAACTCAAATTTGGAATCTTTTCAAATTATAAAGTCATTTCAGATCGGAAAACCGTAGATTGCTCTTGGATAAAAAACCCACCTTACTATGACCCGGCCGGGAATCACACCCCGAACCTCCCAATTGCTAAGCCTCAATGCTTCAAAGGCCACCGCCTTTATCCATTCGGCCACAGCACCGGTCTAATTTAATAAGGAAACCCAGAATCAGATGAAATCAAGACAATAGTAAGAAAGAAAGCTATGGTTCGGTAATAATCATCAAGGCTTTTTAGGGTTTGGCGGTATAATACGTGTATAGGACGTACGATGGAAGTATTCCTTAACCACTTTGCACAGAGATTGACCGATCCCGATGCTCACAGATCTACGGATTATAGACACTGGTTCCGGGCTAAAGGACCGTATCCAGTAGAAGTGTTCAATGACAAGTACGAACCATACGTTGTAATAAAGTAAGTCGCCCTCTATAGGGTCGTTTGTTTACATGAGTGGGTTTCTGCCAACTTTGTGACATTCTTCTTGTCCCCATAGCATGCAGACTCAACTAGGTTAGAACGGATGTTTTTGAAAAAAATTGACAAATGTTTGAAATTTCGGCTACTTTGTTACAAAGTTTCTGTTATGATCAAACACATCTTCTACATGATCTTCTGTTTATCTTAAATATGTATTCATAAATTTTATGGTTCTCAAGTTACTATTTGTTGATGTCAGAATCATTTTACTGTGTGCTGATTCTCTTCATGGTCAGAGAAATCAATTCAAGCTGCTCTCAAAGACTCTTCTCAATTTTTGCCAGCTACTGAACATTTTTCGAAACTGGTTTAGTTTACTTTAAGTGCTACATATGCAGTATAAGATGTAATACAAGGTGTTGTAATAGCCTTTTTTATATCCTTTTACCTCTTTAAAATAATATCCGTAGACGATGTGCTTTAGATGACTCCAAGGTTTAATAAAACAAATATTTGTTTGGAGGCAGTCTTTCAAGTGTGTTTCCACTCTGTTATCTACAGTAGGTGAATGCGTGGCACAGATTAGCATGTACTGATATAATGATCATTTTTCAGAAAAACTGCCACGACTCCTCAATTTGATGAGCGTTTTAATGATGGTCCATTAGATAGAATCTCTCACATTATGGAACTACTAGCTGCTGGGTGAGTTGTCCATATATCTTTCATAACTACATTCCATTTCATTCAGGTTTCTTGAACCATTTACTTTATTCGAACGTTTTCGTTTCATCCGTGCAAAATGATTTCCCTTTGATCGGTTTGCATTTGATGAAACTAGAGAGTCTGCTAGTCGGTAAAAGAAAATCAAGATTCTGAATTTCCCTGACTGAGGCCAGAGCAACTTAAAGCAGTAAAAAATGTTGTTCCAGTCACGGTCAGGAGCAGAAAACGTTGACCGCTGGACTAGCAGGTCCCGTTCAGTTTGGCAGCTTACTGCCAGCTTTATGAAGCTTTGGATAAGTTATAATTTGTAGTGATAGAACAGATGGTAAAAGATAGTAGAATATGTTATAGGACAGCATCTTGTGTGAGAATATCTGAATGGGATAAGTTATTCTTTACCCAACATCCCTGTTCTCTTCTAGCTATGAATTCATCGTCTTGCCACACGCCTGGGCTATAACCGAGCCGTCGTTCCCGACCGCGAGCTCGGAGAGTCAGGCCAACGGATTCTTCTCTCAGACAGATGTATACGTTCGACGGTTTGAATTTATTTCCGAACTGATGCAGAATTATAAATTGGGGCCGTGCGAACAGACAGAGGACACCATGGAGGATTCTATAGATGATGCGAGGTAGAGGTCACTAGATGAGGTAGAGGTCACTACATGGAGTAGAACAAACCTCAGTATAGTATCCCGACCTCCTCGTTGCAAGGGAATCTTGAGAGGAAGCATGACGATGATGACCAGATATTTTGCAGTCATAGTAAGAGACTGCACAACATTCTGCCGACGATAACACCACATTGAAGTGTCGACGGCCAGGGAGGCCACCGTCAGGAACAACCTCACTTTATGAGGTTGTCATATTTATACCTCATTTGCCTGCATAGTTTGTGCTTGATCATGAGGCAGTCCTTTTCCTATCCTCACACATGTCAAAACTAAGGTATCAGCTTTTCTATTCTTTGTGATTGTTTATAATATTTGGAAATTATGGTGGTGAAATGTTATATTTTATATTTTTATTAAACATTAAATATATGTGAAAAATTATTAATGCCATAGATTCTTTTTAGATGCACATTTTGAAAATTCGTTTCCAAGCCAGGGCAACTTTTTCTTATTTAATAATTTTTTGTTTTGGACGGCAACCAGCACAGTTATCGTTAAAGAGAAATTACTTTGACAACAAATTTGCTGTTCAAGTTTGTCTGTCAGGAATTGGAAAATAGGCATGACTAAATGACCAATGTGTCTGTCTGTCTGTGAAATTAGAAGGGGAAAACGAAAAAAAGACTACGCACAGAATATTATCATGTTTTTTTATTTTAATTTAAACAGTTAAAGGTAAATTCATAGTTTTGTTTGAATAAATCAGCCATTTGTGTCTCAGACAGTAAATGAAACACATTTGTTTGTAAATTGGGACCAAATAGGAGTGACAAACCGCTCCAAAGTCATGTAAGTCAGCTAGTTTTTTGCAACAATTTTTGTCTTTCAGATTTACCAAATCATCATTTCTAAAAAAATAAACAAACTATTTATGTTTATTTAAGAGCGACTAGGAAGTAAAGAGATGTACGAGACCTTGGACTCAATAATTCAGCTTTTAGTTTTCTTTCTTATTAATCACCGAAAATAAGCAGTCAGTATGTGACAAATATATTTAAGGAGCTGTATTCCAACACAACAGGACATTTGTAGTGATTTATCAGCAATTCATCCTAGAGTTTAGCATGTCGCAACCTGTATATCATCTTTATACCCATAGGGCTTTTCTATATGATTTTAAGTTTCTAGAGGTCAGCTATAGATGTGATGAACAACTTGAGCATCATGTGAGGCATGACGGTATCATGTAAAATTTGGGATAGCAAGGGCATTAATGTTCTTTTAAAGCTGGAGTGGGCAACCAACGGCCCGCGGGCCACATGCGGCCCGCCAGTGATTTTGTTGCGGCCCGTGAAAGTCTCAAGAAAAATTTAAAAAATCAATCTATTTTACATCATCACAAAAAACGAGCTATCTGCTTAGAATTTATCGGCACTAATGATGCTGTCAGGTAGGTCTAGTATTATCCCCATTAATTATCAACTGTACTGTATTGACATTATGTTTTTGTGAACACAGATTAAGTACACACACCTATTGCTTGAAAGTCCTCGGAATCAAAGATTTGAAATCAACAGCATGTCGTTGGTTAGGTGCGGCCCAGTCATTTTTTCACTCCTTATATCTGGCCCATGTATTCAAAAAGGTTGCCTACCCCTGTGTTAAAGGGTATAGATAGGGACATTGTGAGATGTGGTAATGGATATCGACAGGCTATTTGTTGATATGTGCACGGTGACGTAGATAGCCTGGTGAGATGCAGTGACATGTAGGGTATGATATGATGAGATGGATAGACCTTTGGTGAGACGAGAACGGTAAGTAAAGATGTGATGACGAAATATGTGTTTAGTGAAATGTATTGATGAGGATAAGTGCTTGGTGGGAATGACGGGGAATGATCACAATCGAACATATATCAACGTATATGTATAGTGTGAAGCAAGTTATGTGTTCGATCCACCATTTATAAACTTACTCTGACATCGGGTCTCGGAAATGAAGCAATCATGTAGACACGCATCGTATTGTTACGTAATAGACGTAGCCGAAACTAAGTTACCTTGAAATATTTCATCCTGATATGATAATTGGTTATGATTTAATATCGTCATGTAAAAATCATCTGTAACCGTGAAAGAAAGAATCGGAGAACATGTCGTTACATTGTTTCATTGTCTGTATGTATGTATGTTTGTATGATTTTAGATCCTCCTGCAAGCAGGAACTCGCGAAGAAGCCATCATTGGCTTATCCAAGCCACAAGCTGACCGAAGTCAGTCTCTTACATTCATATTTAACGTCCATTATTATGAATTGTCAATTGTCAACAACTCTGTAACTGGACGACATACATTAATCTCGGAGTGAATCGAACCGGGGACCTTATGATTGGAAGGCACCCGCGTTAACCACTGAGCTAACACTCCACGATATATGAGTGCACATGAGTGCACACCATTAATGAGTGCACACCATAAATGAGTGCACACCATATATGAGTGCACACCATACATGAGTGCACACCATATATGAGTGCACATCATATATGAATGCACACCATATATGAGTGCACACCACACATGAGTGCACACCATATATGAGTGCACACCATATATGAGTGCACACCATATATGAGTGCACACCACACATGAGTGCACACCATATATGAGTGCACACCATATATGAGTGCACACCTTATATGAGTGCACAACATATATGAGTGCACACCATAAATGAATGTACACCATATATGAGTGAACACCATATATGAGTGCACACCATATATGAGTGCACACCATACATGAGTGCACACCATATATGAGTGCACACCATATATGAGTGCACACCATACATGAGTGCACACCACATATGAGTGCACACCATAAATGAGTGCACACCATAAATGAATGCACACCATAAATGAATGTACACCATATATGAGTGAACACCATATATGAGTGCACACCATATATGAGTGCACGATCAAAAGGTGCATTCTGTCCTGTTACGTCGGGTTAAACCATACCGATCTTTTTCATCTAGCCCACATTCCGTGCATCGAAATTATGGCACCATAGCTCAGTACTCAATTCATGGGAATGAATGGAACCCACACTCAATTCAACATGGCACATGTACTAAGGTATGGTTTTAGCGCAGTTAGAGAGTCGCGTACGGTTTCCTTGCACCGGAAACATTTCAAATCCCACAGCTTCGTCGATGTCACAAATGGAATTATCAGACAACAAGCTTCTTGAAAGAATGGTTTTAGAAGGGCATTAGTAAGCTAAAAAGCAGAATATTCTGTTATTACGAAAGAGGACGTTTCTTATTGTTTGCACATATAATAATGAGATGTGCAGTGACCTGAAACGTTTCATTTAACAAGGATTCGACATAATATGTGGGTTATACATAGGACCATATATATTACATACCAAACCGATAACCTACTTTCCTTGTAGCCACGCAAGCATTTGGCTTGTCTAATCTAGTTCAAATTTTCAACTGACTTGGGAAAAAACGTCTGAGTACTAACCAGTGCGGGCTAGTAGCACGAAAGGTTGTTATTATTCTGTAACGTCGAACTGATTACTCTAACCGCCGGAACAATTACGGTTATTTGGTCGGTGCCAGATATCACTGTCAAGAAAAGCTCATGTTATTCCACAAAATCATCTCTGTGTGTGTCTATATGGTGAGTATATGTGTGACCACCACCTGATGGGCACCACCGCATGCGTATATAGTAGGCCTACTATACATGTGACGTGTACGACATATGTTTGATCACACTGTAAAGTTGTTGTAGTAGTAAACGACTTCATGGATATTATGGCGCCTTGCGGGGATTTTCACCAATATTGAATTGGTATTCCATTGTGCTTCAAGCTTTGCTCGGAGAGAAACATCATTGCAGTCCATACAACAGATTATGGTTACTGTGTAACAATATGGTACGGTTTTGTCGACCCAGCCGTATCATGTTAGGTTCTGTAACATTATGTTGTGTATTTATCTGCACACTGTTTCTACGAGATGTCTTCCAGTTCTTCGCCTCCGACTTTGATAGAGGTAACCACAGTGACGGCAACGATCGTACCCTCGAAGAATTCGATGTTATGAAGAGTGAGGTAAGTTCAGAGTTTACATCTGTACTCTGTTACTACTATTAACAGGTGTGAAGAAATCACGTACACGGGGACAGGGGCATAAACAAAGGTGTTGACAAACATTCGTTACCATGGTGACGGTTATATTATAGGCAATAGTTTTTATATCACCTTGATAGCGACACATTGAACATTCTACCATGGAGCTATAAACATCTGTTTATAGCTCCATTATTCAACAAAGTAGTTTATGCCATATCAATTCTCTGATCTAACACATACCGTAGCTATACGGTTTAAGGATGTGGAAGAGAG
>JAAAKB020254036.1:0-10651 GCA_010014835.2 Apostichopus leukothele | reverse complement strand
GTTTTGATACAAAGTGGTTATATCATTTCCACCATTTTTAACTATAATTTGATGAATATTGTAAATGTTGCCAGTTTCGGGGTGTATTATTAAATGTAAGTCACACAGGAGAAATTCTGAACAATTTAAGGGGCTTAGCCCCCCCCCCCCATGCCCATGGATACGTACCTACCCGTAGGTATTCAAGTTTAATTTAATTTAAATAATGGATTACAAACGTCTACGATATTGATAGTAACGTTGACTTTTTTAATCAGTGTTCGAAATGTTTAACTTTAACAAAATATATCAAATTTAATTTTAATATAATAAATAAATGCTTCAGGGATCTCGCATTTTCCCTTGCTTTTATTTTTGGTCACCACAGGTGGTACTTGCATCAGCTGGACATTTGGAAGCTAAAGGTAAAATATATTTGACTTTTACGTTTAGATTTGATCAGGGGAAAGGTGAAAGTTTTTTTCTTCTTTTTTTAACTAAGCGAAACCTTTCATATCAATTCCATGCATGAGGAGAATAACGACTGATATATAGTTATTAATCCAACTTGAGAAAGCAGCTATTTCGGAAGACTTTTCTTCTCTTCATTTTTAATTTACCCACAATTTCAGAGAGTAAAATTCCTACTCATTGAGAGTATCCACGATGGCCTTTCTAATTCTGTGATTGAGTTCCGCTGATCTCTAAGCTTGAAATTCCCACAAATTTAGCGCCAATTATAAAGCGAAAATATCCTCTCGATATGACATTAGTTTTGCGTGAAACAACTTACTGTCTAGTAAGAGTGAAAATTCACTCCACAAAAGAGTTTTCAATCTATAGAGGTGATACTCTAAAACAGTGGCGGAGCGTCCATACAGTCAGGGGGCGGATGCCCCCCTGACAGACTCAAATGTACTGCTGGCGCCCTTTTCAGCTCTTTACCAATTTTAACTTATTCGCGATTATTGACTTTTTTATTGCGCTCTCATCTACCTATTGACATTTGTCACATTTTGTTGGCTTCGTTTATCTGCAAATTAGCAAGGCCCGGAAAGGGTCATTTCCGGCGATCTAGGGAGCATCTTCACTCAAAAAAATTCTGTACGCTCCACGCCAACCTGTGGTGGCGCTCCGCTTAGATAGTGTCGGAAGCGCCCCTACACAACATTCTCGCCCCCCCCTGACCAATACCCCTAGCTCCGCCACTGGGATACATTGTTGAAGAGAAATATATTCCTCTGGTAGACAAGGTATGGAGCAAATGTATTTAAACATTTTGATCATTGAAAAACTCCCATCTAGAATTTTCATCTTCTTCCTGCATACCAGATGAGGTTGTTTGAACATAAAACTAATTCTACAGGTCTGCAAATCCAATATGAAGATAAATAAATAAATGATTGTATGAGAGGAAGGTAGAGGTGTCATCGTACTTGACAATACAGCTGTGACAATAGCCTATTGTTATTCAATGTGAGATGAGAGTATCTCAGCTATGAAAGACAAACTACTACAGGAAGTAGAATCAAAATACCAGCAGTCTGAACCCAAACACAGCTGTATTTGAGAGAACTTGGGAAATAAAAACAAAAATGGATGAGAGTATTAAGCCCTGTATTAATCCGAGAGAGTACATTCGGTTCGCTTATATCGTAAGTTCAAGAGGTTCATAAGTGCATTGTAAATGTAGACTCCCGTCCTATAAGCATTCATGTTGAACTTAATTTGCATGTTATTTGTATTGGGTACGGTACAGTATCTATGCTAAATATAGTTGCATGTATACCGACCATGTGCAACTAACTAACTAACTTTGATATTTCTTTCATGTCTGCTGCCCTCTGTTAGAATACCAATCCAATGATTTAATTGATTATGATTCAATTAATAAGGATCATCAAAACAGTATACATGTAATGATAATCAAAGCTTATAATTGTCAGCTAGCTACCAAGATTCCACACTATAAGACAAGCATCTAAAAATTTGTAAATGTGGCTTCAAATGCAGCTACTGTAACTAAATATATGTTACGCAGAGTAGTGAGGTTGGACACACATATATGTACCATATAGGTACAGGCACAAACAGGGTCTGCATACTTTACTTATTTGGGAGGCACTGGACCAGACATCAAGTATGGAACACCAACTGGCTGTGAGCTAGACAATCAAATTAATCACTGTGTTTACAGTAAACAATATCTCTATGGCAAAATCTACACAGGCTTCTACACCAGCAACCCCCCCCCCCCCTCTCCCATTTAGACCACCAATTTATAATTTCATCAATGCTTAGTCAGCTTACCATCTTGTTGAAGTTTGCAGGTATATGCTGCTAAGTCTACATGTAGGTATAGTTTTTAAGTGAAGAGTTCTGTAGTTATGCACAGCTTGCTACAGACAGTTTTTATTACAATTATATAGGCAGATTGATGACAACATCATCATAATTATAATCATAATAATTAGTCTAAATATAGCACAGAATCTGACAAAAGTTGCTCAATTCACTTTACAGGTGATGACAAAAAAAGAAAAGAAAGATAAACATCATACAGGAAAATATTGCACGTGGCACAATAATTCCAGGATCAGGATTCAGGACTTAATGATTCACACTACGTAACCATAGAAACGTTACAATTCCTTAATTATGCAATGATAATAAAATTGAGTAAAAATCATTTCAATTAGGTCCATCAAACTTTATATGGTTTGCATCCATCTTGTATTGTAAAGGCATGTACAGTACCCATAGTACTATATTTACTACAGTTTAATATCTAGGTACTGTGCAGTTATCTGTTGGTTGCCATGTACTGGCAGGTACTGTACGTAACTATATAAGTCAAGGGTAAATCTATAGTGTACAGTGCATAGTAAAATGATTGCAACTATTATAGGCCTCTTATAAAATCATTCCATATAAACCTTACAGAAGTTTTCCTCTACATGTAGATGCTTGCTAGGTTCCCATTGTCAAAAGTAAATGCTAGGAGAAAATATCATGTTTGACAGACAGTTGAAAGGAGAACATTTTCTTAGAGAGCTACTGTGAAATTTGCATGCAATTCCTACATTGTGATTTCGAGATATATTGATAGGTGAATTTTTCCTCAGATTTGTATCGTAAGCAGACTTGAAGCAAACAGGAGTGATGTACAAAAAGTTTTGCTTCCTTATTTTTACCATCTTATTATTTTCACAATTGGATTGGTAATAAGTTACAAGTTTGCCCTAGACCTCTGATTAGAAGTTTACAAAATTGACGTAAACATACCCCAATAACTGTAGTATGTACTCATATGTAATGCCTCCCACTGTTGAAAAAAATAAATTGGATGTACATTTTAGTATAAAATAAAGTACAAATTTATCAGTGTGCATCTACAAGTTGCACTTCAAGTTGCACTACAAAATGTGTCTCGAAATGGCACTGTGTAAAAATATCCTGCAAATATCCTTCCGAGGCTTAGAAATAATATGTACTATGTTCCCATTTTCATCTGTCAAAAGTAAATTATTTTAATCCAACATGGACTATCCCTTTCAAAGCATCCATATCTTGAGCTCTGTATAATCTGTATGTTGCTAAGGGTAAGCAGTACATGTATCGTTGAAGTTACAATTTCTACACTGAGGTGATGCACACACATGTACACATGTCTGAACAGTATGTGTCTGTACATATACAGTATGTACACTCTTTATGTTCACATGGCCTCTTCTAGTTTGACACCATTCCACGATAAACAGTATCTACTGTAGGCCCTACAATCAGCATAGTTTCAAGATAAAGTCAGAGCTACACATGTATGATAGCAATGACAACAGCCCTGTATTTCATAATCTACAGACTTAGAGACTTTGCAGGTAGAGATGTTTCTATCTGTATGACCTATATGTACTGTAGCCATGTGCTATACATGAATACAGTACAGTACATGTTATTGTAGTCTGCGAGTTTCTCCTTAATTGTCATACATGTGGCTAAACCTGAGGAGTGCTTTAGTCAGGGTACATGTATGCAGGGCAACCTCTAAGGAACACAAAGGAGAAAGACTCTCAAAATTCAAAATCAAAGGTTACCACAATTGTTAGGCTCCTAACCCATGAAACTTGCTTCAATGAGGTATGGTTAAGTACCTAGATATGAAAGTATCTGCTGGGTAAACATATAGTAATGTGTATATACAGTAGAATTAATGGACAGTATGTCGGTAGTATCATACAATGGTGGAGACAAACAGCATGTTATTGTAGGTGGTTTGAATACGTGTAACATTGTACAGTATATTAACAATAGGTCCAACTACTGTACATGTGTTATAATTACACTGATGTTGATAGTCGCCTAGCTGAAGCAGTTAACAGAGTCGACGAATGAATTGAGTTATTTCGCACGCTGCCTATTTATATATACTAAACTCTGCTTATCGTAGTAGGTACTGCTGTTATTGGATCAGAAAATTTTCCAAATTTTCCAAAAACTGAATCTTCCCAATGTCCTGGAGTACCCGGATCTGAGATACGGCAGGAGGCACAACACTAAAACATACAACAAGTTTTAGATGAGGTAGATGAGGACAGAGTATATAGCATACTAGAGACGGATAAGAGACGGAGGAGCAAAATCAATCTTCCAAATCTACAGAGTATAGTAGTCACAATAATCTTTACAAATCCATCCTTCTCAATTTCTTCACCGAATGCAAGTTACGATGGTTCTTCAATTAATGACATTACCTGAACATCCACAATCATGCCGATGTCAATGTCCTCTTTGCAACTTGAATGAACATTGCAATTATGTTAGATGGTTAATATAATAGAGTCATAATGAAAGTAAGCGATGCATATATCACACTCTATATTGCAAGCTACTGTATCACAGGACGTCAGATTTGCGTAATTACTCCAAAGTACATCCTACATGCATGATTGCTGCAGATAGGGATACATGTGTTATTATTAGTTATGCATCATCTCTCGAAACATGAATGTGAAAATATGAGGAGTAAATTAATTAAATGAATTCACTTTTACCAAAATTGATAGGTTATAGTTATTCAGGAAGTCAGTTTTCCTGGTCTGGTAGATACACCTTACAGCTGCACTGTAGCATAAATTTCTTTATTATACAGTATAGTTCCATGCCCAATTCAAGTACGTAAAATGCATGACAACATCCCATCATAACTTGCCAAAATATGGAAACTATTAAAAGGCAGCATTCCAATTCTTGACATTTAGGAACACTGTTGTCTTTTTATTACAATTTTACAGTGCACCTCACATTGAGTGTAAAATGGCGCAGGCTGGATTGAAAATCTTTTGACCTTTTCTTCTTTAGGATAAGTTACTACTGAAAATTTATAACTTGACTTTATAGACAGAGTCTATATTTTTCAGTTCAGATAAAAAAAAAATTTACCCGTTTCAAAGTAGTAATCTGATCGATCGATGCAGAAAAACTTTGACTTTTTGCCGGCAAAGAAATTTCCGAGGAAGCGAGAAAATGATACTGTACGTTCTTAAAGTGTGAGGAAGAACTTACCGTTTCGTAAAGTTTATGGAATTCGTTGTATCTTCTGAAGATGAACCATGTCTTGCCATTAGTAACAACTACTACTTTGTAAACCTGTGAAATGAAGCAAAATATGAAAACAAAAATTAAAATTGAAATCTCTTGGTGAGAGAACGGGAAGAAATTGGGTCACTAAGAGAGAGAGAGAGAGTAAGTGTGTGATGCCAAGATGGTTACCGATGGTTACCAGTTCCACTCTCAATGTGGTAGATCGACACTGCAAAAGTTGTGAGGGTATCGGCACAAGTATGTCAGTAAGCAAAGTAAAGTCGATTTAATATCGTTTTCCATGTTACAAGCTGAGTGGAGTTAAAACACAGCCGGTTGAATACTTTGTTAAATAATCATGTCTTGAATGACTTAATTCCCACCATGCTCACCCCCCCCAAATACTTTCTGGTCTGGGTAAATTTACGAACAACAATACTTACCCGTCTCCTTTACCTACTCACACCCATCTACATGGCCTACGTAAATGGTACCATTCTTGCAATGCGCCCCCCCGATGACCCTATATCTAAGGTCACTGACCTCCTCCTACCTGATCTTACCAATTCCTTTATGCGTTAACTCAGTTCACTCAAAGGAACGAATAATATGACACATCCAAACAAGATCACATAGCTCTAGAAGACTTACAACAGTCATCATTGGATCTCCACCATTTCTAAGACAGATTCTTGAGTATAAATTTATTTGCATGGTAAGATCTGTAAGTTTGTGACAAATCAATTTGTTTCACAAGTACATATCAATGGTTACACTGAAACTGGACAAAGCAGTTTTCTAGACTGCATTTTGGTACAGCCATTAAGAGATCTTGATGCTCATTTTTGCTTGACGTACCTTTCAAACATACATTATACTGTACTGTACTGTGCTGGTACTGTACTGTACTGCACACTTTATACAAATCCTACTTTTCTATAATTTTCCCAAAAGGTCAAACAATGATATAAAAGTTCAATCTGTTTCCGGACTAATTAAACTATTTCCGCTACTGTGTATGTAAGTATTGTGAAGCTGATGTAATTATTTTTGTTTTTTTGCAAATGAATTAACTCAATTTATCACAAATTTCAATGTCTCTTAATTATCTCACCAATATAGTGCAAACAAACAAATACAGTTTGTCCTTAATTGCCAATCAGGAGAGATACATGTACATACAGCTCGCCATGCAGGCTAGTATAAAGAGCGGCATGCACCTTTATTCTCGTCTAATTTTCTACCAGCATGTACATTATAAATACACAGTATAACAGTTGAAGTGAGGGAAGGAAGGTTACTGTTACTGTAAAGTTACTGTACATACATACATGAAAAATTATCCACACCTTTCCGTACATCGAAATTGATCCAGAATGGAAGCAAAAAGTAGGAATTTTACCAATTTAAACTGATTTTTCTTCTTGATGGGGATTGGGTGGGCCAGGGGAGAGTGGGCAGGGAGCATTGATTATATTATAACATGTGTTACCTCATCTACAGGAGGCTAATTTTCACTTGTTATAAAAAGTTCCCTTAGAAATTTACTTTATTTTTCCAGCATATACAGTATCTGATGTTGACATTTAGTTGCAAACCCATCCCTTAATTGAAGCTATTTCAAGAAAAAATATTACCTTTAAAGCCTAACTTGTGTATTTAAGCCAACCATGTACAAAATAACCTTGATCTACTGTACTGTATCGAAACTGGTACCACATGTTAGCACTGCGCCCAAATTCACCCACTTAATTCCTCTCCCTACCAAATCTACAATTTATTAAAAGCTACTGTTAACCAGCTTTCTTTGTGTCTGGAGTAGCGTAGTTTCGAATCTCACTGATATTGATCTGTGAATACCACCTTTTAAAAAGATCTTGCAGGTTTGTATACATTTACACTCTCGCTTTATTTGCATCCGACATCTTCATTATCTCTGCTGAAGACATCACCACCACCGCAGTCAAGTGATTGGGTTAATTACAAGGTACTTGTACCATTTTGTAAGGGGGGGGGGGGGGGGGGCAGAGAACACTTGACTGAAAATACAAGCTCAGGTTGGAGTTGATAAATTGATAAGTTTTTCGATACTGTTCGAAACTAGAATACCACGTACAGTACAGTATGTCATTAGCTTGGCTTACATTTTTCTGCATATATGTACTTAGTAAAGCAATTTAAGAAATAAAATTTTGCAAATTTCAAATGTATGCTATTTAAACAGTGTTCATCAAATGAATATTATTAATATATGAAAAAATGTCAGCTAGGGGGACAAAATTTTGAGGATGAAATCAAAATCCAAGTAATTATTTGATCTTCATAATTTGGAGACAAAGCATCTTCATTTCTGCAAGGTCAGTTCTTGAAATATAAATCAAACATTATCGTGACTTTTTGAAAAATCAAAAACTGAATATCTTGCTCCAAACCTTCATTTTGTGACAAGAATTTGTGACCAAATTGTTGACCAAACTCAGAAATTTATTCCAAACCTTACCGGGTTTAGATATTTATGAACTAGCTTACCTGTCTTATGACAACCTCAGAACTCTTGTTCTACCATGTCTAGAATCAACTGGTAACCTTTTAACACCAGTTGAGTGACCTCTATGACCCCTCCGGTCAATCCCTCCCTTCTCATTCTACCAACCAAAGTGTTTGTTTTGTGCTCAAATTCAAAAGGATAAAGTTTGAATAATTTAGAAACATAGTGTTGGATGCCAACCGATGTCTGGATGGCTATCAATTCCCAAAACAGATGAAATTTAGAAAATGCACTTCACAGGACTTCCAACCATACTTCTAGG
Organism: Apostichopus leukothele; assembly: GCA_010014835.2. Lineage (NCBI taxonomy): Eukaryota > Metazoa > Echinodermata > Holothuroidea > Aspidochirotida > Stichopodidae > Apostichopus > Apostichopus leukothele. The sequence continues at coordinate 2,282 of JAAAKB020254036.1, read as the reverse complement.
CACTTTTGGATAATAGAATGATCCAGAAGGTGCATTGATCGATCGTGACCAGCATACAGCACAGTACGTAATAGGATATATTCATGTACCCAGTTCACTATAGGAACATGGAGTGCTGGGTTTTGAGGAGACAGGTAAGCAATGATGCAATGTATGAGTATGTTAATTTAGTCATTGCTTTTATACTTGTATCTACTACAGTATCTACTACAGTATATGGATGTCAATTACACTTGTTCAAATGTAATGACTTGAAATCACACGAGGAAATTACATTGTTGAAACAACTCACTTCCGTTCAATTCTGTATTTTCTAAGAAAACAACCTGGTAAAGACTACATACTTTCATTTTAACTTTTTTAACTTTGTATGACTTACAACATGTGAACATTGTGGTTTAAAATAGGAACTTCATATCACTTGAGCCCTATGTACAGTATTTTTATTAGGTTAATTGTGGTGCATGTTGCCACTTCCAAAAACATTGGACTTTTGTATTTATAATGCTGGTCTCTAGAGAGGGTCATTGGAGGTGTAGGAGACAAGTGAGCTGTTAATTGCTACTAGTTTAACTGCAGATTTATACTTATAAACACCAATAACATTGCCTAATGTTGTATGAAGCATATAGCTGAGCATTATCACAGTTTTCTTTCTCTATCATTCACTATAAAGTTGCACAGTTATAAAATAATTCCCTATTTATTGCAACATCATGTTTCACGTTCCATTTCCATGTGATCAATTGTTCAATAATCTATATATACACACACCGCTGCAGTGTGTACAGCTGTAGGATCAAATTTGAAACAAGCTCAGACAATGAGCTTTAGTTCACATAGAGACAGTGCACTCCTTTAACTCATATACGAAAGAGAATATTTCCTCATCTACTCATAGAGCTATCAAAATGGCAGCAGGATTTTTTTTTTTTTCATCACAGTTGACTGGAAATGGAGAAATCGTTTGCTCGCTTACATTTCCGTTTCTACCCGAATACATGTATACATCTGGATCTCATCTGTGATTCGACAGCTGTAAGAGGAAGTGGGGAAAATCCCTCCATTATTAAAACTAGATCCTGCAGTACCGTATTGTACTGAATGTATGCAGCAAGACTTCAATTTAGTTCATGAGTTACAAAAATTCGATGATATTGCCAGGTCCCTGCAAAAGAGTTCAGTACAGTATACATATGTAGCTGCATGATAAGTACAGTACAGTATGTAATTAGGAAATTTCAATGTGCACACTATGAATGATGCAGGCAGGGTTGCACACAGCTATTACCTGCACCGCAGGAACAGTATAGACCTAATAATGAAGTTAAGTCGTTGATAGGAAAAACGTTTTCTAACCCGCCCCCTTTTTTTATACATATATATTTGGATTCCTTAGCGAGAGAGATACACAACCTTTGGACTATAAAATGCAAAATGTGTGAAACGTATATATGACATACCGGTAATGATATGTAAAACGAGGCGTGTATATATCCAACACTTGTAAATTGAAGGAAATTGTAATAAATGGACATCCGTTTAGAAGATATACCGTGACGGGTTCACCTTCACAACTGGCAAGGAAGTAGAAATAAACTGCAGATTTGATTTTAGCATCCATTAAGTGAGGAAACCATTTATTTACACGATATATAACATAAATCTTGTCTTCTGTTTTAATAAATAATATTCAGTTGTTATTTGGATTAATGTATAAGCAACATGTTGTGATCAATGGGTCACTTAAGTCGTCCTCTCTAAGCAATGTCTCTATGATCCTTCAGATTGATATAACATTGTAGAGGTTTAACCCTGCAGCATTCCTAGCCTATAAATAACATATTCGATTTGATCTAAACGCAAGGTTGTGGTATAAGGCTTTGAGTTGGACTTTTGAATGTTTGCATGAAGTTGACAAAGGGGAGGGGAGGAAAGAAGATGTGTGTTTATCCTATACACGTGAATCCTCGCTTTATACGTATATGAAATTTAGCCTATCGGTCGTCCTACACCTATACTTTGAACGAAATGTTTGTAGCTTGATGTGCAGTATAGTGATATTTGGTTAGGAAAGTAATCTACTTTCTCGAGTTATTCAAGATGTGACGTCAGATCATATATGCAAGGAGCTATCTGTATAATTGTTGTTGGCTTAGATTCCTCGGGGTGTTATAAATCTTCCAAGAGTAATGCTTTTAATTGAATTGTTTCATTTCCTGTTATAACTTGTAAATAAAATTTCGATATATATTTGGTTTGGTTTTGGTATATATATATTT
>JAAAKB020254035.1:0-19107 GCA_010014835.2 Apostichopus leukothele | reverse complement strand
CAAATTATATGTCAACTGGTAATCAGTGCATCTTTCTTTCAAGTCCCCCCCCCCGTCCCTATTTCTTTTACTTAATTGCTTTTATATTTCTCGATTCATATTTTAAATTTATTACGTTTCTTGACACATCATCAAATGGCTGTACAGTGGACATCTGGACAGGTTGCTGGCCGGCAAATTAACACTTTATATATAGTCAATCGAATACGGTCTAGAAAACCAACCCAACGAAGGGGGGCAGTGAAAAACCACTAAATACGGAAGTAAACCTCAATACAACACAAAACACTTAAGCAATATAAATATGCAAAAAAAGTGTTTACGATATAATGCACGTATTGTGAGAAACAAAATGGTGGAAGCCATCGTGCAGTTCGCGAAACTGCTACCCTCGCAACCCCTACAAGGAGAAACCTTCCTACGAAGGTCTCTCACCCAAAACAGCCCCCAAGTCCCTCCCTAATACCAGAAAAGGATCCTAATCGGGCTGGAAAGGACGTCTAAGATATCCAGAATTCGATGGAAGAAAAATATCCTGAAGCTTCTGATACCGTAAGGACTAAATCCGAAGGAAAATTTCTGATCGAAAAACGCATGTAGGCACTTTAAGATGGTAGAAAGAGGGGCAATGACCGGGGAGCCGGTCATGGAGGGTGCACAGTGTTTAAGGACTAACATGGACATTATAGGGCTTAAAACAGGTGCTAAGGTTGTGAGGAGACAGATAAGCGAGGAGCGAAGTAAATACCTGTTGTCCAGTTCCAGCCTTTGGACCAATCATCTTTGCATGTGTAATCATTTTTGCAGGCACTAAACCAGAGATCACATTCACTCTTGCACAGTGGAACACCCACGAATCTCTCGTCTCGAATCGATATCCTATGCTGGAATCCAGAAAAAGAAAAGTAAAAACAGATGAGGATCCTGCAGGGTCTTCAAAGTGGTTATCATAATTTATATTCATATTTACAGACATAATATAGCACAAAAAGCCAAATAACAATGGGGTTCATGAATACTTTTTCCGGGCCCACAAATTTCACTACTTTAACCGCTTGCTAAAAATTAAAAATGCTTGTAACAGTCAAACTGCTTCTGGTCCTTAAACCTGTACGACTATTATTAATTATGATTCATTCCATTTGATTCATTTTATTTAATCTGTTACACTTCCATAGATTTATAGGTTGCAAAATTACAATAAAATCCTGTGGGAAATCACGAATGATACTTGAATCCTTCTTAAAAGAGAGACATTGACAATGACAGACTCTTTACTACATACAGTAATGACAGTGATTTCCGGGATTGAATTAGCGGATGACCGATGACCATCTGCAATAGATTTAAACTTGACCGCGACGACACTTATCGAATCCTTCACTGCTTGCAGAATTATGGATTCTACTTTAACATAAAACACAACGTTCTACCGAGTTCTAATCTGACTGATTTGATGACGTTACAGTACTGTACCGCCGAAGAGATTCCTTGCGGTTTTAACAGCCATTTCTGCTTGGAGCCATCTACAACAAATTCAAATACTTTACAGGATACCAATGTAAACATTTCGCTTGCTCACTTGGCTCCCTTGACTAATTACTTGTAAACATTTCTACAAACCTGTTCAAGCATGACCCGTATTATAGTAATTAAACAAAATCCACAACATACTAAACTCAAAGGGAAAATGGAAGTCCTCCGAGAATTACCTCAACCAACCAGGGTGCAACATTCGGGGAACATTCGTAGAAGCAAAGATCTTGTACCATCCACCTTTGACATGAGGCCGACAGATCCTTCTTGCAGTGGTTCCAGTCAAAGTTATACCACGTCTCATGGGTGTGAAATTGAAGGGTAGTAACAGGATCACAGCATGCTCTATCTGACCATGGGGCACACTGTTGTTGAGAAATTAAGAAAAATACCATAATTAGGACAAAGGTCAAAGTCGCAGGCTACGATCAGACAAATCGAGACACATCTTCGTGAATCAATAAATGAAATTAAAGAAGACGATGCAACAACAAATCGTCATAATTTTATCATGAAGGAGATTCACTGACATGAAGTTGGTAGATTCTTTCCACAGAGGTTCAGTAATTGTTGTTTGCTATAGTATTAATGATATTAAATTAATAATGTGAGTTTTTGCTGGTTTGATATTCCTGCTGTATAGACTGTCTGTCTGTTATACAACAGAAGCCTACCGATACCACAGACCACAGTGCTACAGTGCATATAGTTTTACCAGTTTTATCATTTTCAAAAATGAAATTAATTACTGTACAACTCACGTCAAAGTTATTAGAGGACTGGTAATTTTAAACGCTGGTGCGATTTGGTCAGAATTAATTGCGCATTAAAACTACCCGTAGTTATGAAAGGCCCATCAGAAATCATAACAATGTCAATATTAACTACAGGTCTACGGTACATAAAGATAGCAATAGCACTACTGTAGATGAATGGACAGAAGGGACAGGGAGGATAAAACCAGGATGAATACAGTTAATGCATGTCGAACAGTTATAGACACAAGATTTGATTAAAAATTGACTGAGAATCACAGAAAATGATACATTATACATAATATTATATATATATAATATAAATATTATATATTATATATAATATTGCATATATATTATTATATTATATAAAGTATATAAAAATCAAGAGTATGCAGGTAGAGGGTAGCCCACACCTTTATTTCTTAAAAATATTCTTTTGACTGCTTGAAACATTGCCCACTACTTTCAGTACATTACTATAGAAATTATACTGCAGTGAAACAAGAACCAGACTGAACTACTATTGTGGCATTAAATGTTCCCTGTATAGTGAACATAATTTAGATGTTAAGTTTCCCTACAGTGCAAGAATATCATACTGTATGTACCCATGTCGGGTCTTGGAGATATTCACCGTGTCAATTATCTCCTACTGTATTGTCTGGAAAGCTCCTGTTTAGCATATCGAGTATACATGTACCAGTTACAGTATTTCATGTAATATTGTAAATGTTATTTAAGGATACATAATTCTTGCTGTTTTTCTTTCGTCTCAGAGACTGACCTACTGTAATGCTGCGTGCTTGACTACAGTACAGTTCTGTGTGGTATGTATTGCAGCCACTATACCAGATGTGCTGATACTTGTTATTAATTAGAGGGTCATTTCCACCCAGTTGGGATAATTTTTTTCTATACTGTAGTGTCATGTCCGGCTTCAGAGTACTCCTATTATCACTACGAGCAGTATGAATATCATGTTTCTATCAAATCAAGGTTAGGAACTGTTTGAACTGTCAATACGAATGCTTTGAAGCATGATATTGGAGTACAGTTTAGAGAGATATTAGCATTAGGAAATTGTCCCAACTGGCTGATCATTTCACACACACACAACACACACAACACACACAAGTGGGTACTTGTACTTTATAAAGATGCAAGGGACGAAATAACCGGGTTCGCATCGCAATTTGCTACCCAAGAATGGCCAATTGCGAATCAACTTCAATTTGGCGTCGCGGAAGTTGCGAATCAATATTTTCTCAAGTTATGTCCAGGTTCTGACAATTCCCATTGACACAACACGTAATAAGTATATTGTTGTTTAAGCCGAAGCCATACATCTGTCGGTCACTCCCGCCTGACAACAACACCCATGCGCGGCATGCAGCCTCGACCCTTGCATAGAAACGTTATGACATCAAATAGCTACGTACACACGCGGCATGTTGGCTACGTAATTAACACAGCCAGAATGCAGTGTGTATTACACGATAGGTTAGTGTGCTATCCACTACGACGAGTGCCTCAGCTCACATAACATAGCGAACGTTATATTGTATGTACAGTCGATAGCTCGCTGATAAATAACGTTGGGATTCACGTAGTAAGTTAATTGTTTAACATCAAAATGCCGAAACTTTCAACAGTTAAACAGTGGCAGAACAAGTTTGATCCATCCCAAAAATGGATGAATATCGAGACGGGCGGGGGAGAGGATTCGGTGGCCAAAGTTTCATGCCGACTATGTCAGTCATACGAGCCACAACTGCGATGCCTTCGCAACTTCAGCAGAAGTTTTATTTTGGGGATTTCGGGGAGTGCTCTAAAAAAGGACAATGTTGCGAAACACACCATGACTGAGCAGCACATTCGGGCTCAACAGCTGAAAGAATCACCGAGCACCATCGCTGATGTGTATCGCACAACTCCGATCGGTAATTATAATGTACATTAACGTTATTCTTATAAATACACGTGGTAGTGATATGTGTTGTAACGATTTGTGAACCACTTATCGCGTGCTTTATCACAAATTATGTATAATAACAAAGAATTGCTGTTAACGCTTAGCGAGACCAAATATAATCGTTCGCGAAATTGTGTACAGCATCCGTATATTTTGCAATAATAAAATGTTAGCGCAATACTTTCGGACGTGATAGAGAATCGCGGTAAGTAACGAATCAGAATGGTTGATCTATACATGGGCATACACACATGTTTGTAACACTTGATTATGCTACGAAATCTGTGATTGGCTGGTGAAAACAAGATTCTACAATATTCTATAATATTGACACGTAAACTGGCACTGCCACGGCAATTCCAAGGTCCAGTAGGCAGTGTATGATAATAACAAAGCTTAGGTACAAAAATAGAGCGATTTGATCGTAGTACGAGTAGCGATAGGAATGGATTGTGACATTTCTGTGCACCCCCTCCCCTGGGCCTTAGACCGCACCCCAGTCAAATATCGTCTTGCTTTGTTTCCGTCATTTCAGGGCAAGTGGAAAATAATCAGGGCAAGTGGATTCTGGGAGCAACTTGCCCTACTGGGCAAGTAGTTTTTAGAGTTAATGTTGAGCCCTGCCTCCACAATCACATTATCAAATTATCCCTTCGTTCACGTTTTATATTTTTCAGGGAGGGCTTTGTGTGGGGCAGAAGAAGCTGAAAAAACGAGGGTGTCAAAACTAACTGAGATTGCCTACTTCCTGGCGAAAGAAGAAATAGCCTTCAAGAAATTTCCCGCACATGTTCAACAGGAGATGAGGCATGGAGTGAAATTGCGTGGGGCATATTTGAATGAGAAGGGATGCAGAGAATTCACGGAATGCATCAATGATGCGATGGTTGAGGACTTGAAAAATAAGATAAAAAACACCGCATTTTACTCTGTTTTAACTGATGGGAGTACAGATAGTGGGATCCTAGAAAAGGAACTCACTTACATATTATTTTTGGATGCTGAAGGACAATTAGTTTCAACTTTATTGGGTTTGAACGATGTTGAACATGGTACTGCAGAGGGGTTGAAGAAAGTCTTGGAAGAGACATTTGCCAAGATGGATATGGGGAACTTCAAAACACACTTGGTGGGTTTGGGGGCGGACGGGGCAAATGTTAATCTTGGTAAGAAGAAAGGCTTGGCTGCCCTTCTAAGGGCTGAAATCCCATGGCTTGTCAGTGTACATTGTTTCAATCATAGGCTAGAACTGGCTATGAGGGATGCCCTTGACAAAACATACTACTCTGAAATAACAAACACCTTGATGTTATTGTTTTATGCCTATAAGAACAGTCCTAAAAGGCTTAGGGAACTGAAGGCCCTTGGAGACATAATGAACGAAGTAGTTAACAAGCCACTGAAAGCCCATGGTACCAGATGGGTGCAGCACAAGCTTCAGGCGACAGAAGCGTTATTGAAATCCTACAGTGTAGTTGTAGCACATCTGGAAAACATGGCAAATGATAAAACTCATGACCAGGCCAAAGCCAAGGGCATCCTTGATAAAGTTAATAACTTCAAGTTTGTGAGTCATTTGCTGTATTTCCAGCACCTTGTTCGGCCAATATCAAGGTTGTCTGTCACTTGGCAAAAGGAAGTAGTTGAAGCTCCATTAGTGTTGGCAACCTTAAACAATCTCAAGCAAACTCTTGGCAACATGAAAGATCAGCAAGAATACCCTGGGGAACTGAAGGATCTTATTGCTAGTGCTCAGCAATCTGTAGATGCTGACGACCAGCTACAGAATCCCATAACAGGAGATGCAGAGAACGAGCCCCAACAGCCTGTAATGTTCAAAGGGACACAGCTGAAGAAGGTCAAAGTTGGCTTGGGTTATTTTTTGCGACATAGCCAAGAATATGTGGGGGCCATAGAGAAAGAGCTTGAGAAAAGGTTTGACTTTGATACCAAAGAAAATGAGGTGTTGAAATCCACAAGGATCCTGGACATTAGGCTGTGGCCAGATGATGATCAAAACCTTGGGGCATATGGGAATGAAGATATAGCAAATGCAGCAGAGTGTTTCAAAGATCTGTTGACTGTGAACATGGAAGATTTTGACTTAGACAATGTCTTACCTGAGTGGAGGGAACTTAAAATGTTCATCAGGGATAGTGGTATGGCTGTATATCTCACTGATCCTTCCACTATCTGGGCAAAGTGTCATAAGAACTTTTTCTCCAGATTTCCAACAGTTATGAGAATAATAAATATTTTGAGAGTGTTACCATGGTCAAATGGCATAGTTGAAAGGTGTTTCTCAACAATGAACAAAGTGAAAACTGATTGGCGATCTACACTAGGGGCAGACTCTCTTGAGATGCTTGTGAGAATCAAGAAAACTGGACCTCCCTGTGAGTTGTATGATGCATGTGATGCAGTGGAGCTGTTTTTTTCCAAGAAACCAAGAAGGTCAATGCAGCCAGATGAGTGCACTCAGCCTGGACCATCTAAGAAGCACAAGTCTGATTGAGAAGAAATTAAATTTAACCCAAATCAGTGAACTTGTGAGTGAAGTATACTTACAGCTCCCTTAACTGCTGCAGTCTGCTAATAGATGGATACCCTAAGTTACCTACCTGTCTTTTCTCGTTCCCAGCAGGTTTCATAGCTGTCACACTCACATGGCCACTCACAAGTAGACATAACTAATTTGTTAAACAGAACAGTGGGCTGAGTATTAATGAGTAGTGTCACTGTGTGATACTCAGCTGTTGAAAAAAGAATATCATCTCTGTGTCCTCTTTTATTAGTGAATTTCCTATAATACCAATTTCTAACTCCAATGGCCCAATGTTGACTTTTTAAAATTGCTAACCAAGAGGAAGTAATCGCTAATCAATTCCAATTTTGATTAGCAATTACTGCTAATCAATTTTCTCACACTATTTCGTCCCTTGAGATGCCACCTACACTGCTCTGTAGTTTTTTTACCTTGGCTCTACAACATACAGTATCAAGCTGTTTATACTGCTGTACACTATTTACAGTCACTCTGAAAATACCCCAAAATGTAGTTAAGTAGGTAAGAAAACGTGTTTCACCAAAGTAATTCACATGACAGATTTAAGGAAAAAAAGGCAGTCCCCTAGTTGACACAACTCCTCTACCCTACTAATGTATCACCAGAACAAAGGTTTCATAACATATCTGGGGAGATGTTAATCAATTAATCAATCAATTTCACTGCATGAAGTGTGGCATATAGGCTGTACAGTACAGAACATTAGTTGTAGCACTTGACACGTATACTATATTTTGCAGGGAACGAATACCTGACTGTAAGGGCCTTGCATAGGCCCTAATACAGTGTTGTATACCTATACAATTGACAGCCTTTATTTAAGAAATAAATGATGCTCTTCTCTTTAATTACACTTTACACTGTACGTCTAGCCGTACTATTTTCAATTCCAACTCCCCCTGTCTTGTAACCCTTTTACTTCATTCATTTTGAAAGGGCTGGATCAGACTAATGACCTCTGGGAAGCATTTAAAGAGCCTACATAACTTCTCACTTCAAACGGATCGATTTAACTGCTGCAATACTGATTCACTGTCCAGAGCACAACTGACTCTAAATACGAATTTGCAACTTGAGTGCAATTTCTCCATCATAGGGACTAACAAAGAGTTCACCAGAGCAGAGAGGATGATTGGGGTACCTTACCTCACAGAATGGTGACAAACAATTATCCTAATAAACAGTGTCTATGGGTATCAAAACAACTCTATTATCATTACAGAATGAATCTGCAAAGGCTTCACTCATACACATACCAGAATCTGAGCAACAATGAGATGAGCAGCCTCTCTCCATACATACATGTATAAATGTACTGGACATCACTGTAGTAGAGAACTGTCCAGTTGTAACATGTATGTGAACTTGGTTATTCCCTGCATGGATAATACTGTACATACCAGAATATCATGCAGTATGTTCATGCTCTTAGTTTGTGAAGTCTAGTTAAGAATTTGAAAATCAAAATAAGATTAAACTGTTAGCAAACTGCTTATCCACTAGAGAGCCTGTGTAAGAGAATATGTAAAAGTTGGCCTGAAATTTCAAACCTAGCAGGATCTTCTTTGAATGAAAGAATCTGAATGAAAGAAGAATTGAAGATTTTTTTTTGACACAAGTGCTACAGTAAGTAAGCACTGGATGTCTATACTGTATGTACATGCTCTGTGCAGCTTGTTGTCCAAACATTATTTGAATAGCAGTCTGCATTAAATTGCTCCAGATGTACAGTACCAGATGTAAAGTACCAGATGCCCCTTCCTGTATCGGTTAATTAACTATATACTCTTAGTCTCTTACATACTGTATGTAATGTATCTCATTAACGCAAGCATTCCTCATCGTACTAACTGTGTATAGGCCTACAGTACATTAAGAACAGTATATCGATCTGCAAACACATGGGTACATGTATATATACATAGCAGGGGTTCTCAGTGAAAACACAAGTTGGAACAAAGCACCAGACACTATTTCTGACTTCTGCATGTATACCTACAGTACTGTACTGTACTACTGTACAGTAGGTTGAGTAATGTGCAGGTGGGCTCATGGCATACTCAAGGCCTTTAAAGTTGGTTTAACCTGTACTAGTAGTGCAGATTAAGTTCTGAAAGTTTGTGGTGCCACACTGAAGTATTTTACCGGTCGTATTTGCCCCACAGGCCGCCAAAAGGCGACCCCCCCTCCCCCTGGTCTACCGTCTATTTAAGTGAAACCAAATATAAATCATCTCAAGAGTTTATGCATGGACATCGATATTTAAATTTTGACCTATGACTTTCTAAAGTTTCTGGTCATTACTTTCTCCACTGTTGAAAAGTCTCTCATGTACTTTTATCTCTGTAGATATCAGTACAAAACCACCTCAGATTGACCTCAGATTGACCTCACCTGATCGTGTAGATTTGGTTCAGGGCCCGGGAAGTCTTTGTGCGAGATGCCTGCCATACACCGGTTCAGATATTTGTCCAGGGCTGTTTCATTGACATTGGAATCTATGGTGTAGTGTGTACTGTGGGTACCATGGGAGCTGATCGAAGCCAGATGGCACAAAACCAAGGAGACTGTCAGCGAGAGTTTCACCAGCAAAGCCATTGCTACGTTATGTCAAACTTCCTTGAATTGAGAAAATAATAAACAAAACATTAGGGATGCTCTGGATCCAAAATGTTTGGATCTGGCCAGAACCGGATTTGGATGGATCCATCACTATGTCCAGCCAGATTTTACCCAGATATTTCCCAAAATATATGAAGTCAGAGACAACAATAATAAAACAGAAGAAAACTTCTCTACCTTTAACTTTATGAAACGATGCAGAATGTTAGATAAATAAGATCATTGTTTACACTCTTTTGTATTAAACAAGTTCATACCTGTTGGAAAAAGATACACCACGACCACAAATTTCAGTCTCTAATATTGGGGCAGAAATCAGAAACGAATTGTTATACATGAGAATTGGAGAAAGCATGCCACAAGGTTTAAGACTTTATTGAGTATTGGATACTGCATTTGCTATTAAAAAATTGAAGGATGTCGTTTTCCGTCATTAAGGTGTGACCAAGTGATTTGAATTCCATAAAACTTTAGCAGCGATTCAATTGTAGAGGGAGTCCAATTTTTATCAGTGAAAAAAACACATTTGAAAGACACTGTTCGAGGTACTCTATTGCCCCTTTATGCACGCTGCTTTATGAAATTGATATCGTTATTAAATCTCTTAAAGGTGATCTGATTCACATTTATTATACAGTATCCTCTATCTCACACTGTGATGTCTCCTTTGTTCGTGACCCCAGAAAAGACATCATTGTGATTGAAATTTGATCTTACAGTGATACATCAGAAATACGTATAAAGAATATTGTCATTGTCTTCATCATTCAGAATTCTATGAAAACATGTTACCTTCTTGCAGGGAGGACAGAGGTTAAACCATGGATGGATATAAAACCTAGTTCTTGCGCTTCATGTTTTTATATTCCCACCTTGCATTCTTTGGCTACATTATGTACAATATAGTAGATAGGGCTTATTTTGTGTGGTGGCAACAAAAAATGCACATGGAGTACAGTACATGACATTAAAGTACAGTCCCAGAAATTATAGACGTCTGGTCACCTTACCTCAAAACTTAGCGACTTTTCTGATTATCTACAACAACCCTGGTAAATTGATCATTGGTGAATAATGTAACTTACACTTAACAATGGAACCTGGATCCTGTCCAGTGATCATTATAATTTATAACGGGTCTGTTTGTTCTAAAAACCCCAAAATGATAACTGTTGTACCAAACAAGTATAAGGAGGTAAATTTTCCCATCATGTTTCTCATTGAAGTTGAACGTTACACAAAAAAACTACCGCAGACCTGAGGCGATACACAATTATTTACATAGTTCAACCATAAGAATGTGAATGTTGAGAAGCAAAGGGTACATACAGTATTTGAGTGGTCGATCCTTTCATATCATGGCATGCATCACCATGCAACTATATGGCAAATGTCAAAGGGATGTGAGTTGCTGTATGCTCGCACGAAACACTACGCAAATAGCATTCATGTAAGAGATATTTTGGTGGCATAATTTTGTACATACTGTGCATACGACACTTAACCATGCACATACAGTATGGAAAGAAAAATAGAGTGTACGCTAATCTGCAGTTTGATTGTGAAGTAATTTCAAAAAACAGTCTTAAAATCTTGAGCCCTACAAACAGAAGATATAGGTGGATGAATTGTATTATGACTTACTAAACCCTGGATTCTTCCCTGGACAGTGTGGATCACAGTTCAGTAGGTCGTCTGTGATTTCTACAAATGTTTCCGCTATATTAATCTTCTTGGTGGTTTATGCTTTAAACCAGATCAAATTTGAATTGTTTACCCTAGCTGTCAAGTTTCTCTGAATGGAGAAATTCATCAAAGTGCATTTTTCTTTTCTGTTTTGTTGTTGAAACTTTGGCATTTTAAAACTTACTGTATGCTTTGTTAACCTCATTAACCACATTTACTCTGACCCAGATGTAGCACAATTGTACATAAATAACTGCTTGTCTGATTTTTGCTACAAACCTGTCTCACCAAAATTGAGTTATCACAAAATGTTTGAGATTAAAGTTACAGTAACCTTACAGTACACAGTTAGACCTTCCATAACATTTAAGGAAGAAAATCATCTTTTGGAAAAAAAGACCCCCTCCCCCTGTGAGTGTAGGCCCCATCATGAGTGCCTGTAACTTGTATTATGTTGCGTACTAGAACTCAGACACCCTGCCGTGACAGTGGTAGCAAAAGGTGACCAGTCAACAAGTGTCATGCTACAGTGTAAAGTGAACGGGTCGGTTTGAACTAACCCGTTTGCTGGATACAGAGCATTTTGTGAACTGGTCGGTTTGAACTCACTGGTTTGCTGGATACATCACTTTGTGAATGGGTCGGTTTGAACTAACCGGTTTGCCGGATACAGAGCATTTTGTGAATGGGAGGGATAGAACGAACCCGGTGGCTGGATACAGAGCAGTTTGTGAACGGGTCAGTTTGAACTAACTGGTTTGCTGGATACAGCAGATACAGCACTTTGTGAATGGGTCGGTTTAAACTAACCAGTTTGCTGGATACAGAGCATTTAGTGAATGGGTCGGTTTGAACTAACCTGTTTGCTGAACACTGAGCATTCTGTCCTCGATGTACTGTATAATATACGGATACAATACCCATACATGTACTGTAGCTATGTGAGTACTTTGGTGAGCACCCAGCAGGTGTCCAGAGCTTGAGCTTGACCTGTTGTTGGGTCAAGTTGTTATTGTGTACAGGCTGTTTAATACAGTACTGTGGAGTAGTTTACGGTGAAATGTATAGCAGGTGTCTACTGTACTTCACCCAGTCCATTTAGTAACTTTATGTTCTGTACAGCTGTCTACTGTACTTGACCCAGTCCATGCAGTAACTTCATGTTCTGTATGTACAGTAAAGCATAATTGAAATTCTTGTTTACCTGGGGGACATTTATTAAAGCTGTTGGTACTTCACACAGAAATATGGTCAGTTGGTCACCCAACTTTTCAAACAAACAAGCAAACAACCACACTACAATATCAATGTTCAGATCTAGTACATACTGTACATGTAGTTGTGTAGCGTGGCAGTGAGCGCAGATGCAGATAATTGTTAGACCCAGCAAATTCACCTCTAAGATTCCCCCCGATTAATAATTTGAGTCTAAGAATGCGTTGCTTCACCAATCACTTTAAAACTCTGCAGTACAATTTATATTACTAAGTATGGTATGCATCCGAACTCCAGACATTTACAATTTCATTAATAATGTTCCTCAAATCACAGATCTCAATCTTGACTGCCTAGCCCATGATGCATAAATTAAGGAAGCTCTGTGCACTGGAACTGCAAATTAGGAATCATGCCAAAAGGCTTTTCTTTACAATGAAGTACCGACAGGATTACCCTCCATGTTTTGTCGGAAAAGTCGCAGAGCTGAAAATGTACAGCACATTAGCTCCCATGTGACACATACAGTACTGTACTGTAGCGTACTGCAATGTATCCCTTTTGTCCAGCATACATATTTTGTTTCAGCCTTATATTACAGTCTGCATCATGTGTTTGTAAACCAAATATTAAAAAATATATATATATAAAAGAATGCATGGAAAGTATGTGTACAACCAAGAGGTGATTCATTTGCATATGAATTAACATTACATTTTTTAGTGATCATGGGAAGTAAAAGTTAAACAACCATCACCAACTTGGAGGAAATAGTATAAACTTTCCAGTGAGCTATGACTATATATATCCATCACGTCCTGTTTTAAGTTATCCTGTCGGCATTACAGCAAGCGAGAAAGTGGAAAAGCTTCTTAATACAGAGCTATTGAATGTTCTGCACACCTAATGTACAGTTTATATATATATTAATGTATGCAAGAAGTTAAGAACAACAGAAATCGTTTTCCTTCTTTTTCATAAAGAAGCAAATTAATACAATTCCTTTAATTACTAAACAGTTACAGAAGTTTCTTACATTGCAAACATTGACAAGCTAAAGAAAGAACCCATCTTTTGTGAAGCCTATACATGGGTGCTTTAAATGTCTACGGACACCTATGAACAACATTGTCCTAATCACTCTTATAGGCATTAGAAATCACGATAATAGCTGCAGCTCCCATCAAAATCCGTCAAAGCCTGACCATTTTACAAGTCTTTTGCTAATTCTAGTTTTATTATAGGACTAAACATTTAGCTATTATGCACATTGATGATGTAAAGGGAGTGACTGCCTAATATTCTGTTGTTATTTCCTTGTTTTTAAAACCTTCATTTCAAGGTCACTGAACACATGTTTGTGGCTTGAGGTGATTGTTTGAAATACTTTGTCTTCTTTGAAAAGAGCAACATTACATAATTCAAATGATATATGTGGGCTTAAGGCCTAAAATAAGAAGTTTTGATGAGCGCAACACTCCAGGTCATAGTTTGCACATATTTAATGAGTTTTCCAGATTTTTTAACTTGAAATGTGTACATCTTGGAATTGAAAAGAGCTTTTCGAAAAACTTCAACAGATTTAAAATGAGATGATCACGTACACAACAAATGTACTGAATATGGGACAATTTGGCTAGGTGACCGCAGTACTTTAACATCATGTGATGAATCTACAAACAAGGTGCATTTACTGAACATTACCCACAATGGTGACTAATAAAAATAGTTTACCGCATCATAAACCGTTGATGGATTGCATTTGGGACAATCAAAGTGGTAAGAAAATAGACTTATTCCAAATACTTTATTGTTCAGCAAGTATATAAACATACTGTAGGAATTACAGTATTTACTTGAGATGTTTACAACAGTCTATTTTCGATAACATTTAATGGGATGTAGGGTACCGAATTCAGGCTTTTAATGACCAGTGCACGCGGCCATTCCGAGGTTAAGTTACATGACCCACTGTGTTCCATTTGCAGATCTGATTCACATACAGTTTAAATATTACAGTACAGTGACAGAGAGCTGATAAAATTGTCAATTAATGTAACTCTACAAGAGTTTGTGGTACACAGTGTGTACTGTTGTACACGTGAAAGGAGTACTCAAGTGGTATAGTAGCTGGTACAGTAAATTAAAATAGTATCATAAGATGGGAAGTTCATAAATGATATTTGACAAACAGAGTGATATTTTACAGACTTATTAATATGTTCCCTAACATGTTAGTGGAGATTGTACCACAGCATAGAATGTATGGCTATATGAATTTTATGTCCATTGAACTGAAGATTTCCATCTGTTACTGATTAAAAGTTTTGCCTCTTGTGAGATACCACACCCACGGTGTCTTGCAAAGCTTTGTAACGATGAGATGAGATGACAAAGTAATCTTTCATTTGTTGTTGAACCTTACCTTGGAGATTTCATATTGGGTAATTTCTATAGTTTATTCCTGTATTTACAATAACCATGCCCACATACCTCCCTTCCATTTGTTTTGTATCACCACATATTACTGTTAGTTACATTCATATCATGTGCTGTCATGCTCCAAAAGTATTAAAGATGATAGAATTTCTGGACATATCCTTAATATCTACAAGATAATATTTAAAATGACTGTCATATACTGTACTGTAGGACAGTCATTTTTGCTTTACTATATCACAGCTGTTGAAATAAATTCAAATGTACACACACTGAGATAAGATCAATTTGAACAATGATAAAGCCATGTCATCAAAAGGCTAACAGCTTTGACTAACGGCTTTACTCAGAGATAAGGTTTGATAAAGTACTGTACATAACTTTCAGCATTGGCTTTGTCTAGCACTCAAAACAGGATTTAACACCAGACATAAATTGAGGCCACAGACCAAATGTCTACTTTACACAGTTTAGCCCTTGATCCACCTAACCAGCACACATCCGCTCAGTAAAATGAATATTAAATCACATTTATAAAATTTAACATAATTATCTGTCTAGGCACATATACTTCCTTTACTTCATTATTTATTGAGCTGAATTTCTGTTTCAATACTGTATCTTGTTACTCTCTTCTGAAGGACCACTTTAAAAAGGAATTCAGGTTGGAATTTAATCTCAAATTCCCAAAGAGAAAAAGAACAGTTCAGCAAATGAACTCTACTAAAAACATTTCCTTTAAGTCTGGAAAGACTATGAATCTGAGAAAATGAAGGGGAATACAGTGCTACACACACTCAATTATTGCTCACATACAAACATTTATATGTATTGTAATTAAAAGGTTTTCCTTCCTTACAACTGACATGATACAAAACACACAAAAAAAAAAAAAAAATTGCCAACCATTGCAATATTACTGTATGCTGTACATGAAGATGCTGACTGTCTAAGATTGAGGTGACCATACATTTTTTTGTTGAACTTATCTTAGATAGCCTTGACAACATTAATAACTACATTTTAATATCTCATAAATTAATTAATCTGACATCCCTTATCAGAATGCCATATCATTTTCTTACCAGTACAGTGGAAAACAAGGTGCAAATTAATAAATGGAAATTTTATCTGCACAGAATCTTATTAAGTATTTTTTGCTACTTCACAAACTATACAGTATCAATATTCATAAGCAATATTCATATGCTGCAGGTGGAAACTGATAACCACGCATATTTTAACCTAGCATAGGCATAGCCTGTGTTTAAAATTGTTACCCATGCTATTTTAATATTCTGTGTGACAATGGGCATGTGTGTGAGTATGTGGGGGAGGGGGAATGACCACAAACTGGAAGATACAGTAGGCCTAGTATACTATTTTAAAACAATAGTTACTCATTTTACTTTAGTGTAAATGTAAGTAGTACTAGCCTATTTAGTATTGGCTGAACAGTTTTGTCTACTGTCTAGCTTAACTCTTTAGTAGGCCTAGGGGGATTAACGTATATGTTACCGGGGACTAATGTAGATGTTACTTAGAGGTTAATGTAGATGAAACTAGGGGTTAATATAGATGAAATGAATATCCATGGCCATTATGAAAGTATCTGTGGTAACATACCCTCGCCGATAATTATGATTATGAATAGGATGGTATCATGTTGGCAACCTTCCATAGTGTAATTATACTGTACCATAGTCTAGTTGTGCGAGGCTGACAAGAACCTTTTTTTTTGTTTCAAGTGTGATCGGTGGTACTGTGTAAGCTGAAGAAAAACGTTCCTATATATTTGTGAAACCTTGCCCATATTTATTCGATAACTAACAACAACATCTACTATTGACTTACTGTTGATGGACTGTCAACAAAACTATGGTACCTTGACCAAGCGCAAAGCATCAGCTTTCTCCCAAATGCAGTATGCCAGTACCAGGACTTTTCACGGACCTTCCACGTGAGACAGCCGAATCTGGAGAGAGCGGGCAAGTTGGATGTAAACAATAATATATTTAGTGCAACACTACATTTACTACTACGGACGGAGGTCTACAATATACTGGGAGCTGAGATGAGACAGTGTCATTCAAATAAACACAGTGATTTGTTAAAACAAATTATAAATTTTTCATAACAAATTAATATATCGTAGCAATGCCCAAAAAAATGAATAAGAACAAATCCATATGTTGTAATTAAATTTGTAATACCAAATTTATAAAAAAAATTCAATGGTACATATAAACCTCCGTAACTAACCGTCTGATTGGAAAATCTGGGACGTAAATAATGTATGTTAGTTACGGAAGCGTATAAGGGATGTCTATGGAAACGTGTTAAGATTTTTCTCTGCAATTTTCTGATGTAGGCGTAATTCTTCAGTTTGTTGTAAAGTGTTGAATGGACGAGATGATTAGGTGATTACTTTATGAATTTTCCGAATCTATTATTATTTCGCGAGTATTTACTTTAATGATTGTCATATCACATTCACTTTCAGTGTTGCTATTCACACTGACGTGAAAAGGATTCCAGTGTAGTATGGTGACGCTGGCGGATGGGGTACAAAACTACAAATACGAAATTATTCACGACTGTAACAAGGAGAGGCATGAACGTTGTTGGACGGGCTGTATTAGGGGTATGGCTGTGCAGCGTCGTTGAAAGCGACTCTCACGTCAGAGGGCGGGGTTGTCTGGGGGACCTTCGACGGGAAAATGAATAGAGGGCAAAAAGGAGCTTTCTGAGGCAAATTTAAATGAGACGAGAAATTAGGTCTACAATTAGGTCTTAACGCAAGGATACTTATGCTAATAAATACTTGTTTTGATAAAATCTCCCGATTCTTCTCTCCTCGACTGACAATGGAGGATAATAGGTTCCCCTTACCTCGATTTTTGCACGCTACTGATCATTCGTACGACGGCTCGACAAAATGTCTTATTTTTCCTTGGTCGTGAACTAACTTATCATTATAATATGTTGACATTTACTTATCTTGACTTGTATGAAATAATACACACTTACCATTGATAAGTGAGTCTTTTTCACCCTCCATTAGGCCCTATCAGTTCCTACTTGGTATTACTGAGTGGTATGTATCAAAACAGAATGTAACCTGTGACTTTATGACTTTCAGTGACAAAACGGGAGAGCTATCATATCTTCTCGCCACGCATGAGCAGGTTATAAGAAGTAACATAGCAGGTTAATTCTAAACACCTATATCGAACAAAATTACACTCTTCTAGAAGGTAAGGTCAAATTTTTCCATGACATTCGGTGTTACCAAAATATTGAATGTTTGTATCGAAATCTTAAATATCTATCCAGTGTGATTGTTTCATTCATATCTTCATCGTAAGGATTGCTTTTTCAACGGATTGCATGCAAATATTTCGATAATGAAATGTAGTGAGTATGAAAAGGAAATACACGAACAATGTTATGTAATGGATAATGCACAAGATACAGTGACTCCCAGATTACTTCTTTCTGAAGGCAACATGTCCTATAGATATTATCTCCAGACGTTTTCTCTATATGAACAAACATGGCTGGACAGGTGACACATCGACCTGTTATGGCAGTTTCGAGTTCCCTAAAACATGATAAATTAAAATTTTCAGCTACCAGTATACCTGACTTTAACCTGTGCGATGGTTTTCACTAACCAGGGAAGACGTTCCTTGTTGCCCATGACAAGGGATAAATTTATACAGAATTGCCACACTTTACCGAAATATTGCTCTCCCCCCCCCCCCCTTCAGACCAGGATTGGTGCCTGAAGAAGATCGAAAAGGTTTATCGACAATGGAGGGGCAGTAGGGGGTTAAGGGCGCAGTGTTTTTCTAGTCCCTTTAGCCTGTCCTGTTTCAGGAAAAATTTAGATGTTAATACTGTTCATAATTAGCTAATTCACCCTCTAACACAGCCCAGGCCGCGAATCTTCCCCCTCATTGAGACATTTAATATGTCAACTTCTGCCCTTCGCAATTGCTAAAAAAAATGAATTACAGCACAAATTCAGGAAATACTCTATCGAAGCAATTAAGTAACCTACTCAATATAACTGCCAACTGACATGTTAGGCGAGTTGTGATACGCTTTACAAGTATCAGCTATGGACAAAGGTACCTCCCCTTCCCAAGGGCGTAGGAACCGGGGGACTGGGGGGCGCCAGCCCCCCCAGTGAAAAATATGGTGGGGCGGAAGTATCATTCCGCCCCCCCCCCCGCTCCGCAAGTCAGAAAACCCCTTTTTCATTTCCAAATGAGAAAAAAATCTCATTTGGAGCACCAAATTGCATC
>JAAAKB020254034.1:0-29606 GCA_010014835.2 Apostichopus leukothele | reverse complement strand
GCCCGGAAAGGGTCATTTCCGGCGATCTAGGGAGTATCTTTACTCAAAAAATGTCTGTACGCTACGCACCAACCTGTAGTGGCGCTCCGCTTAGATAGTGTTGAAAGCGCCCCAACAGACCATTCTCGCCCCTCCTGACCAATACCCCTAGCTCTGCCACTGACCAATTCATGTGCAATGTTATCATCATTTCTCATTGGGGTTAAAACATTTCCTGGCAAATCTACTCTCATTTTACTGTCATCATCCAGCCTTGTACATACAAAACCAATTTGTATCAAATTATCAATTTGCCTCTAAAGTTTACTTAATAGGTTTGTTTTATTACCTGCTCCTTTTGGTTGAGCACTATCTCCATTGAAGTTTTTACCTATACTATTCCATTCTTTATTTTATATATTTTAGTCTACATATAAGAATATGTAGTTAAAATATTAGTCAGTAAGTTGGTCAGTAAAAGAAGAAGAAAAATGAGTGTTGATAATGAATTACTGCTTTGTCGAGGTATCCTGACAACCCAAAAATGCAGAAGTTAGCAGGTTACTTGATAGTGATTTTACAGGTTAGGATGAATATTAAGATACATGTAACTTAATCTTTCCAATGAAGTGAGAGTTGCTGATGTCAACAAGTGATCAATATAATAAAAATGTAACACAGTGGTTTGCAACCTGAACTGTGAGGCCATCTTGATTTCTATACATCCTCATTTTTTTGGGGTGCTGTTAATGTGTCGTAGTTTCAAATAATTATTTTGCTATCCCAGAAGCAGAAACATACCATCTCAGTGGCGAGTTGAGTTAAAGGGTGTTGGCTCCCTGGAACAGACTCTCATTGTTAGTCTGAGCAGAAACCCTCTCTTTACTCAGATGGAGAAAATCCAGCAGTTTGGTAAGATTTTAACCCAAACAGTCTCCTATCTTCTTCAAAAGACTCCTTTATTTCATTTTCAATATTTGATGTGTCATTCTTATATTACTGTTACAAAATGTCATCAACATTTTTCAAACTAAGTCATTTATATGAAAAGTAAATTTGTTTTATTGTTTGTCAGTGGGTAATAACAAAGTCTAATATCACAGGGATTTTCAAGCTTCAGATTAAATAGACATTAATATTGCATTATAGTGCTTAAAACAGCTTGTCGAGGTTAATTGGAACTGTAATTAGTACTTCCCAAAAACCAAATGAATGTGAGTGAGAATGAATAGAATTTGATTCGATCCTCAACATTTAACCGGCCGGAATCTTTTCTTAGTAGTATAAATCATGTGTAGTATAAAACATTAATACAGAAAATTGCAAAAACTTATTACTTATTACTTCATAATCAGATTCTACAGTTGATGAATTACAAGATGAAGAGACTGTTTCCTATTACATAAGCAGAGTACGACAGCACAGAGTAAAACTACTGTAGCACAGAGTACGACAGCACAGAGTAAAACTACTGTAGCACAGAGTACGACAGCACAGAGTAAAACTACTGTAGCCAAGATGTATGAGTGGAGATGGAGGATGAGATCACAAAGGGAGACACCACATCTGCCAGTAAATATTCACCAAATTAGAGAGAAGAGCAGAGTGCAAGGAATAACATATCCAGAAACCCAACACAAAATGCTTTGCACCATGGTGGAATTGCTATGCAAGGAATTGCTATGCAAGTCCAAAGATATTTTGCAGTTTTCGAACACAGGAAACCACATTACTTTTGGAAGAGACAAACTTCAGGGCCTTCCGAAACCGCTGATCAATTTTCGTAAACTATGTTATTCCCTGGAATATTCACAAGTTTACAGCACCCTTCAAGCAGACTGTCGTGGAGAAGGAACACTAAATTTTGCAAAAATAACGAACAGTTTGCAAGTTCATTGGAGAATCATTATTCAGAGATCATGAACAAGTGACGAGATTATCCCTTTAGGTGTTCTTCCCACTGGAATTGCTGGTCTGCCCATTTATTATGGTTAACGGCAATTGTTCAAGTATACCTGACTTTTGGGGTATGCTTTCTTGGAACCATGATAAAAAGCTTTACAGGATAACTTTGTGATTGAACTATGGAAATAGTCATCCTGACATGGACTTCAAAACTTACACTTTCTAGGGATAAATTTTGAAAATTTCAGTGATGTTGAAAATGTTAAGTTGTAAATGTTTTCCAAAAGTATTGTAAGCACACATGATAAAGCTGAAATTTTTTGATGCAAAATGTCAGTGAAAAGCCTTGAAACGCCACGGTTGGTGTTAATCATTCATCATAACTTTATTGATAGAAAATTGTTTGTTAATCCAATGCAACAGTGGTGAAGTTTCTCGAATTGGCTGCGATAGTGATTTTGAAAGAAAAAAAAACGTTTCAGAAGAATCTGATATT
The DNA here is from genome assembly GCA_010014835.2 of Apostichopus leukothele. Lineage (NCBI taxonomy): Eukaryota > Metazoa > Echinodermata > Holothuroidea > Aspidochirotida > Stichopodidae > Apostichopus > Apostichopus leukothele. The sequence continues at coordinate 27,226 of JAAAKB020254034.1, read as the reverse complement.
GCCCAACAGTGTAACTTGTTTTGCAAGAAGTAGTTCAGAAATTGGAGACCGTTTTATATGTTAGTAACTAAACATTTTGAAATTCTTGATTGTTATGTTGCATTAATGAAAACAGAGCATCAACTCTGCCAGTCAGTTTACTAGCACAGGCCAAAACAATGATCTTCCAGGATTTGTTTAAAAATTGCAAATAATTTGCATCTTAAAACCTCGTTCGATTAAAACAGTGCTCATAAGCCAGAAAAACTTGGCTAGTCAATGCTCAGACCTTTAATAACTATTGGAATGGAAATAATAGTAGGTCATTGAACTAGAATGTAACAGTTCACCTGACCCTTTCACGACCAAGAGAAATGACGTGGACCCCAGGATGGGTATCCCCTTGGCCATGCGTGTACAATGTAAGGAACAATTCACCTCCAAGAAAATTGGCTGTAACTGACGGTGTTTGTACGTTTCTGGTGATGAGTATGGTATATTACTTCTGGTATATAATTTAAAGGCACATTTAATACTTTTGGTGTAATGCTTCAGATTAACAGGTTCATTGATGGATTATCTAATAGGAGAATGAAGCAAGTGTCTATAGATCCTGAAGGTCATGCAGCCCCTATTAAAAGGGGACTCTGTGAACACTTCAGTATGTATCAACATATTTTCAGTTTGTGTCTCCAAAACATAATAGGGCAGAGGGGGAGGCGTAGGGTACCATAGGGTTTCGTGTGAGTGCTAATCTGGCACCGAACAGATTCATTCAAGCAAATATTTCACTATCTTCTGTTCTAATTATAATCTTTTTGTACTCCTTTCAAAGTATAGTGTATATAAATTATTAAAGAAATGGATACATTAAAAGCTTGGTCTCATTCATTTTTGCTCATTACTTCTCAACGAATATATTTGTCTTACAATGTGACTAACACATGTAATAACCTCCATCACATTTCCTAGCTTTGCTATAAAAGAAAGTGCAAACATGATGACTACTTTCTCCCCAAGTTTATGCTTCTGGAAGGCTCAAATCTGGTTTAGCTTAAATGAATTGTTAGCAACTATGAGGGAAGTATCCTATCAGGTGAACCAGATATTGCAAATATTATCTTCCACAAGCAAACAAGAATACTAACAGGCAGGGCCATTCGTAAATGTTTGGGCAAACTTTCTTGTTCTAGATTTGGTTCAGCTCTCAAAGCATGTTGAGTAGATCAAGAAGGGATTTGTAATGCAAAGAAAATAAAATCTACATGAATTATTGTAACTTGTAGGATAAGTTGTACCTGAGCCCCTGGAGTTTTGTAGATTTGTGCTGTTAAGAAGTAGAGGGATCTTATGTAGAATTATAATTTGCTGGTGTTGAAGTGTTGGTAAAAGAGTCTAAAATGCTGAAAGTTTTTAGCTGTCTTCAAGGAAAATAACTGCTTACAACCAAAAAACAAACACCAATGTTACCACAAACTTTCATCTCGTGTTGCTTTTAGTATTTATTAAAATGAAACAAAAAATATGACATTTTCACATTATTTAGACAAAAGTGAACAGCTTTTTTCAGTTCCCTGGAAAACACAAAAGTGTATTAACGATATCTGGTAGGAGGGTCTTGTGCTGTCACCTAGACCATTAGAAGTTTGGTTTAATAGTGGATTGCAAAAAGAGATAACTCAGTCATCACCCTGTGACAAATATTTGTTTGGACAAAATAGTTGTCACGCACCAGATATGAACTTATACTGTCTAAATGGGTTTTAAACATAATGAACTCATTGGCTATATGCCTCATGACATTAGGAAGTAAAGCCAATATACTTTAACAACCTTATGCATGCTCTTCACACTATTCCATGAATGAAAGGATGACTTTAGAATTAATTCTGATATGTTGTAGACCATTAACAAACACTGCCATCAGTGCAGGTTGCATTTCCTCGGCAAATTTTGAGAAATGCAATCTTTAAACATCCAAGGCTCTTCAGCTACAGTGACTAGACTGTATAGGCTAACATACAAACCACTCGTTCTGTTACTCAAATGAAACTCAAAAGAAAAACATAAGTTTTACAAGTAGTGTTGATTCTCCCCCGGTAATTCTCCCCTGACATTTATATGAAGATAAAAAAACATCTCTTGGTCTAGCTATTAGAATTGATAAAACAATGAATTAACATACACCCTTTAGGTCTGTATGGAGGAGATTACATAATCATCACTTTAGCCTTTAAGGAGCATTCCATTGTTTCAATGTTAATTACCTTTTTAGAGACAAAAGAAATCACTGTAGAAACAACTACTAACAAAGTAATCATCAAACGTTTTTTTTTCCTTTCTTTTCTTTTTACTTTGAAAAATATCAAGACTAAAATTCTCCCTAAGGTCATTCTTGAATGATCAGTGTTGCATCAGGTCATGACCCCTGTCAGCCGTTATCAGATATGAGATGGTTTGAATAAATTAATGTGACGATTTGCATCATCCAGAAAGTAAACTAATAATACTCAGAAAACTCCACTGGATTCTAAAATAAATAAAATCATGTTAATGACCCGGCTACACGTGAAAATTAAGCAAGTTTTGTACAAGTTTTGCTAATGATATAAACCGTGTAGATTATAAAATTTTACTGGGTTTCGACCCAAATGGGTATTACTAAATATTTTCTCCATGCATAAATAGGCATACAAGTTGATGAACATATTTTTTTTTTTGGGCCAATAGGCCAAACGGTGGTCTTAGGTATACTATACATCATTTTTATCTCATTGTTTCCTTCCCTATCACTTCTCATATCATATTTCTAATTTAACATGGACAAAAACAAAAAAGTCACACATGCTGGTGTGTGCCTGTTTTAAAGCTAAAAATGTTACAATAGGATAAGCCTACTGATTAATTCACTATGCGCACAGCAACAAATTGAACATGCCATCAACACTTTTACAAGTTTACTAGAATAGTTTTCTGTGAGTGGTTGAGTTAATTTTTTTTCTCTACCCAATAGGCATAGTTTCCTCATAAGGAACCTTCAATAATTGACCTTTGCTTGACTCTCATCTATGCAAAGTAGGTTACACCGATTCAAGGTTACCATACGTCCTGACTTTCCTGGACATTTCCAATATTTCTATCTGATGTTTGCTTTAGATGGATTTACTTCACTTGTCTGGATGTCTGGAGGTTTAGCACTTCCAACAAAGTGGTAAACAAAATAAAGTGGGAAAATTTGAGAAACAGAAATGTCAATTGTCAATAGTAACATTTCTAGAAAATCGTTTCTGATCTTACATTAAAGGCTTTTCAATTCCAAACCTGATAACATGATTTTAAGAAGACCTGTGCCATTCCAATCAAATTTTAAATAAACCTCTAAACTTAAGATGCCTCCCCAGGTGTCAACAACTTGCCATCCTTTCTTCACAAAAGATATAGTGACTCTACTAATCATTCCTAGTTCTGAACGTGTTGTGTTTAAGGGTGGAGGAATGTGATATGCTAACAGATCAGGGTGAGCATTATGTGTCTTTGTAGCCGCAAAGGCAATGATATCTTGTCAAACAGAACACTTCCAAGACTCCGTACATGCACCAACACCATTGAGCTTCATCCAATAAGACAGTGAGATAACTATCTGGAGGTTATTATCACCATTTGAATAATCCTATGAATATTCATAATCAACATGTGACCTATCAAAAATCAGAAAAATTTACCATATCACAATTACCACCTATGATGACCATACCCACCTCCACATATTACAAAACCAAGTACTAGGTAGTTTTAAAATAAGAAATAAGAAATGCCACCAATTTAATACCAACTAATCCAATTTTGACACAATGATGATGGTAATATGACAAACAAAAAAAAACCCCAAAAAATAGGGTGAAACTGATGCACTACTGCCTTGGATAATGGGTTGTGAAGGTGGCAAAGTTCTTCATCTTCCAAAATTGAAACAAGGCATATTAAATGTTACTGCTAGCTCTGTAGACTTTCCAAATAATTACAAAATTCCTAATGTATGAATTTAAGGAGGGATGTGGGAAAGGAGAGAGTTGTTGCAACTTCTGGCCATGTAGTTCTGCATGTGTTTTACACTTTAGTTGATACAAAGTTCAGGAAGCAAACGAAAGGGAAGTTCTGGTTTCACTGTCAAGGTTATGTTCATTGTCCTGACACTTCAGCAGGCTTATTCTCTCAAGAATCCTATATTGAGTTGGGCTTGAATCGTATATATTGCCAAAGACTAAGAAGATTAGCATTAGAAAAAGAACGACTCAAGAGTGGGAAATCCAAAAGTGATCTGCTTGGACTTCCAGTAATTTAACAACATTATGAAACTCCAAAAGTGGTCATAACATAGTTTATGAGATTGACTATAATGGGCTCACCCAAGGGAAAACATGGCATGGTGTTAAGATCTCACATGATGTAAATAGCACATTTATCTTCCTGCTTCACAGAGATTACATTTCCCTCGTTTCTGCCAAAAAAATATGACGTTAAAGAACATTAGTTTTCTTTGTACAAATGAAGTAATGAATTCTGTGCCCAACGATACCGGAACAGAAAGTTTGTCAAGAGGCAGCACCTAAAAGTTGCTTCGAGTATTTTCATGCACCACTTATTAACACGGTGGATTTTAGTTACATCGTCGGCAAAGAAAGGTCAAATCTACCATCTCCTTCCAAGAACCGAAAAGACATGATATTTTTACACCTTTAAAAGGCACACATTGTTCTGATGGTGTCCAATAAAAGAAACTAAACAAACAAACCAATTTACACCAAAACTATGGTGTGTTACATATGGTGTTACATACACCTAACATCACAACAATTCTTCCACATCTTCTCATCCATTCTCATCGCCTCTCGTTTGGTAACCAGGGAACAATTTCGCTGTTTGTAGTGCACAGGGTTGAAAGATGGGAGGAAGTTGGTCCATCATTCACGGTGAATTAATACAAATATTCCAAGACCGGCAAGAACAAAATACTGTGAAGAAACACGAGACGATATGCAATGAATGTGAAAGAAGGGGCAAAGACCCTTCTCAGCTGTCTCCATCTTAAACCTATGAATGAATATGTCCCCTGCTGTCTGTTTATGTTGATTAACTTACAAAGCGCACAATATCTACAAAGAAAAAGTGCATTTAGCGGAGCTGTACAAAAATATAATCATATTAAGTACATAGAGTACAAAAAGTTCATACAGTCAAGAAATGTCTAAAAAAAATGCTTTCTTAAAGAGGTGAGCTTTTTAATTCACGCTTGAATCGTTCATGTACAGAAACTATGCCGCATGTCGACAAATTTTGCAGAATTTTTCACTTTCCACATTACGAGATACACTAAGGCTATTTGAAGCACTCTGACATTTTGTCCAATACATCATGAAACAAACCTTTATGAAACTAGGTTGGTCAAATTCATACATTTTTTGAGAAGTTTCGAACACTACTCCAATGGCTCACTTTCACTTTTCTCCCTCTGGGGTTTGTAACATAGTTACAGTACGTTAATACAGATTTGCTGTATGTTCATATACAATGCATTTCTATTAATATGTTAGAGGTTCAAGTTCTTCATGCTCAAATAACTTGTGAAATTGCCATAGGATTAACCTAAATCCTAAAAGTGACATGGGCTCAAAATCCGGCATCATGATTGTGCATGTATTGGAACGGCAATCTTGAGAACTGCATTAGTGATATACTTTATAGGTAAGGATGCCTATACTACTATTTGCAAGCACATGTAAGCAATATGTTAACTACACAATCATGTCAGTATCAGTATTCTGGGAAAAGTTTGACTTAGGCCAGCAGTTACTACTGTTAGGATATTGTACATGTTTAGTGGAGTGTATATAATTATGATAGTTTCTTAGATAGTTAACTTTCTGACTTAATATGGTCTCTGTGAAGTATTCAGCAAACAATGTCAACACTGGACTATTAATCAAATTACTCACAGTGCGAAGTAAGTGAATATATTTTACTGGAGTTGTGCTATATACTGTCAGGTATTAGTATATGAAATTACACATTATTCACTGTGAGAAGTAAATGAATACATTTTCATACATCACCATACACATAGCTGGCCAATTATTAGGAGTTACGAGGAGTGGGAGAGGGCAGTGGAGAGGAGTGGAAGTACTTATAATAATCAAATCTCTTATGCAGAATTGATGTATAATTTTTTATTGCAAAGTCGTACACAGAGAAGCCCCAGGAACACTCCATATCTCGAAGGTCTAAACACATGAAACAAGAAACGTGTATAGTTTTGTCTAAACATGGACCTTTTGTGATTGCACTGAACATCATGTAATAAAACTGGTTGTCGCCCGGCCTGACTTGACTCTCCCACATGCAATTTTGGTTACGTTGGATGATAGTAAAACCGCTGAAAGTTCTGCCCTATATCCATTCAAGGATCAACCACAATGTAGCATGTACACATGATATCAAGTGAACAAGGCATACTTTTCACCAATTTTTAAAGATAAAGTCAAAGATTACCTTAAATTTAGGATAATCGTTCATTAGGATTGTGACCATTCCTATGTAGGGTACATATCCTCTGGCTCTTCCGACCACGTCCTTTCTTTGTAACCATAGCTGTCCAGGTGCGTACAACCCCCTGTCGTCTACCATATTATTATCTCCTTTTGTAAGAAATTTGATGTCTCCATTCTCTCTGAAAGATGATAGGAGGAGGAAGAGAAAAGTCAAAACCACCTCTTCCATTTGATTCATGTAATTATGTCTAGATTATAGTCGGCAGTATTGGTGATTATACTAGTAATTAAAAGATCACACGCTGGTGTGAGCTGTGACAACACTTTATCTATTTAGTTTTCTTGTTTTCTGTTCTCAATCAAAATGAGTTTCGCAACTGACTGAGCATTATCTCTCGTCTATTTTGCTCTGTTTTAGATACTTGGACCTGCGTAAGCTTCAGAACGCTACAGTGTACTTCCTTAAAGTGTAAGATTTGTAGATAAAATCCCCCTGATCCTCCTTCCCCCTCTTCCTTCCCTCTCCCTTCCCCTTGATAGGAAAGTTTCCTGTCACATATATTTATTGCAGGAATATTTTAGCAATATAATTTTCAAGATATTTTATAAGCAAAAAAGATGATGCTAATTTCAAAACTGAATTTGATTTTCTTGCAATAATGAACCAAAAAGTAAAATACAAGGCTACATTAATGATATAAATTTTCTTACATCTTAGAGGAAATAACAAGAAGCAATAACCGTGCAGCCTACAACAATATCTTCCCAGCTAGTCAAAAAAACAGATTTTGACATGCACACCAGTTTATGGTATAAAAACAATCTTTTACTTTAATTCTGAGAACAAAGTCTTCAAAAAACACTATTCAGAGTTGCCAATAGAAACTTTGAAACATTTGATTCTTTATATTTCGTTTGTCAGCTGAACTTACTTTTCATGTAATCTTAGAACTCTGTGGACAATTGGTATATCTCTTCCTTCAATTTTAAAAACAACAATTTCTCCGACACGAATAGGATCATCCTGATAATTGGTAAGAAATAAAAGGTCGCCTCTGTAAAATGCTGGTTCCATACTTCCACTGCAGAGAAGAGAAAAGGGGAAGAAGAAAAGAAGCAAACTTAAAACTGTGTATATCAAGATAATTTAAGAGTATCAGAATATTGCATTTATAAAAAATTTTGCAAACTTTAACAGGGATAGGAATTGGGTGTGAATGGAAGAGAAAGAAGAAATAGAATAAAACAAATTTCAAATAAATGTAATAATTAGTTAAAATAACAGCGTTTGATTAGAGTGGAAGGGAGACGAGTGGGGCAAGAAACGGGAAATCAATTGTTGGGGTTAAAAAACACAGAAATTCAATGTATATATATGATATTAGTCCGTCAATGCATTGATTGATTGATTGAATGCATACCATTACCAGAATGGCCACACAAATCTACAACGACAATGCAAAATAGGAGTCAACTTTTATTGTCACAGGAACAACACATTTCAAAGATCTCTCCCTTACTTAAGGGTCAGTTTCAATGAATCAAGAGAAAAAAGCAGTCTCTCACATTAGGGAATCCAGGCTGGAATGACTAGAAATATGATGGTGGTCATTGTTAGGCATTAAAAAAAAAGGATTAAAACTTTAAAAACCATGACAAACATTTCCTGGCAAACTATATGAAGCAGTTAGTACTCTAGTTACAAGACTATTCACATGATGTGAATTACATTAACATTTGTCATGTGTTGTAGGTGTGTACTACATATTCAGATGTTGTTACATCATTTGGCCAGAATAACACATTTTGGTTCCAATTCCAGCTAGATATTACATCATCAAATGTAATAACTCAAATTGACATTAAGAACATATATTCCCGAAACTTAACAAAATTTGCCAAAGCAAGAAAGATATTCAGAACAGTTTGAGCTGCTGTACAAATGTGAAGCGGTTTTGTACATACCAAGTACCATTTTACAAATGGAAATATTTCTGATAGTATGCAGTTTGAAGCAATGCAGATTTAAAATGATTGATTTTCCCTGTTCCAGTGCATCTACAACAATGCAACATAAAGTGTGTTTATGTCAGTTTTAATGTAATACTAATATAAGCTAAGATATTGCAAATCGATTGATGGCTTCCTTTACATAAAAATGATACAGTCTTATTGCTCAACATCAGCTTTCTTTCTATATTAAAAAAAAACATTAAAAAAAACCCAAAAGAATTGAATATGGTATATATGGAGACTGGTACTCCTTTTGTTTCTTAAATAGAGAGCCCTCAGTGGGCTATATTCTGAGCATACAGTATGTGGTTGATTATTATTGAGAATCCTGCTTGATATAAAACCCTTTCAATATATTGGAACATCCAAAGAAACAAAAGACAATGACATATTGGTAATGTACCTTAGAACAACAACAATAGGACTTTCACTTGCTGTGACCACCATAAGGCCTTTCCATATCATCAGAGCAGAAGATACTATCATTCCAAAATTGAGAACCTGATAGAAAAGCTGTAAAATGAAAGGGAAAAAAAGGCATTAATACGAAAGTTACCAACTGGCAAAATGTTATAAGGTCAAAGGCCAATGTAGTCTTTAATTTATCAGATATCTATTGAGAGAAAGGAGTAAAGTTCTTTACAACATGGCTCAAATGATATGGAATTGAATTTTCTGTAGAGTTAGATGACAACACACTGCCGTGGTTTCCTAGCTCATAACTACAGTAGTAGACCTTTATTTGTATGGGCAAGAAAAGTTGTTTTTAATGTAGGGTAGCCCTTTCCTGCTATATTTGCATAGTAATGTACCAGCATAACAGTGTTTCCCTCAACATAGAAGTTGTGTTACTCCTGTGCTGACCTATTGGCCTCAAATCTTGATTATTTGTTCCACCAGACTAGCACATTCTTCTCAAAGGGGAGGGGGACATCCCTTATTGCCCTTAGAGTTAGACTCCTTCCCCAGGCCACTTTCAACATTTTGTTCCAGATTCCTATTTACAAACTATAGTCACCTTAATTTAGGCTTAAGTTCTACAATGGGTGCTCATTTCAAATACAGGCACAAATTGAAACCATATCAAGATACAATATGGGAATTCACACACATAAGAGCCAAAGGCAATAAGTAAAGACTTGCAACATATGGTTGCCTTAGACTTATACTTATAGGCATATCCTTGTGTGTATTAATAACTAAGTATACTGCTATATTCTATTACTTTTGAGTGGTAATTCATTGAAGCAATTTCTTTGCCTTGAAGTGCAAAACAATTTGCAACTTGATATTGCAAGCTATTCTGGACAATCATATCACTTTCACATTTGTTCATTTACATGACATGCTGATCAGGAAGATAACTTTTAATGCTACCTTAGCATGCCTTAATGTTAACTAGTATTACATAACAATGTCCACATCAACTAAAATCATTTGTGCTTGTTAGTTACAAATACCATTGTTCAGATTGGTTTGAAAATGCTGGTTAGCTGGTAATATGATTCAAACAACATTTTGGCTGCTAGAAATACTACCAGCCTATGTAGCACAATAGCCTCTACAAGTACTATGTATACATATTTTTTCAATTCAAATTAATTTTTCATATGCTTTACAGTAATACATGACAAAATGATAAGGGACTGGTTTTAGTTACACATATGATGGTCACTATAAAATAAGAAGAATAATTATCAAAGCTAGTGACCACAAATATCGACAAAATGATTTCCACTCTTTATTCGTACAGTACTGCATTGTGTAAGCTATTTCAACCCTAACACTAGGGTTGGAACCTAACAACACGTCAGCCTATGCAGAACCGTAGCAGACTACGTCTAACCGGCATAAGCAAACGAGCATACTTAGGCTAAGCCACATTACAACCGAAACCTTTGTTTTAGGCCTGGTTATTCATTACAGTTTTACAGATATGAAGTTATATGTATACCTGACGCTTATTCATTCGTCTGACTTCATCCAGGAAGTCAAACGACGCCATAGTGGATCTGATGTTGGATTTGACGGTGTTAGAACGAGAAGAAACTTGACAGCTGCTTCGTAGCGTTATCCTAGGCAGCTAATATTTGAGTTTCTAACATATACACGGTACGTATAAAACCACATGAAACTTGGCCTACGTCGCGCTTTGAACTGGGATATTGACAAATAGCGCCGTCCTTTTTGTGTGATTTGACTTTTTGCGGGAAAGTTTAGTTCGCGAAACTAGGCTAGCTTAAATACCCGACGAAACCGAATTTAGATTTAATGCTAGCCCATTGTGGAAAATTCCGCATAGACCTCGCTGAAAATTAGAAGATAACGACCCAATTTAATAGGGCTAGCTGTTGGCCAGGTTCTTGCCGAGTGGGTATTGTTAGAGCTGGAAAACTTGGAGTTAAAAGTGTGATACATTTGAGGTATGTATACAGTAATGTCAGTATTAACAGTATTGGGGCTAAACCCACCGTTACTCCGTTAGGCTCATGTAGGCCTATTGTTAGCCAAGAAACCTAACCGAAGGATAGTGACTGCAGTATTGAAAGTGTGTTTGTATTCAATTGCTGAGTGAACAAGTTACAGTTTGAACACTGGTAGTTACAGGTTAAGGCTATAAAGAATCAGAATAACATTTCCTGAAATTCTATGAAACTCCGTTAATTTAGAGGAAACAAACACACAAGCTCAGTAAGACCAGAATTTTCGACTTACAAATTGCCAAAGTTGCTGACCAGTAGGCCTAGTCAAAAGCCTAAAAAAATCAACCAAATTCAATGTCACAGGTGAGACAAGAAACTGACACACTATTTCTTGTAATTGAAATGATGAATGGAACATTAAATGCTTACACAACTAATCAATATTCCACAAAATGACAAACAATAGAGGACATAATTTGATCCAGTCAGACAAAGTAGCCAATAACTTGAGCTCTTTATTGCTCTTAGAATACCACATGCTATTTAGTGCAGTCATATTTTGGAATATGCACTTTCTGCCAATACAACTAGAGAATAACATTGTCAAATTTGAATGGTATAAATTACAGTTTCAGTGATTGAAATACTTGTACATATGGTTAGCAAACAAAACTTAGGCTAGGCCTAATTTGATATTCCTAGGAGGTTTCAGGTCTCTAGTCAAAATATTTCTTAGGCTAATATCTGCAATGAACTTGCCACTAATTTTTGTTTGCATTATACAGATCCCGTCATTCTTAAAGCTTACCTATAGTCAGAAGTTCAGTAAATCATTCTTTTACTGAATTTTCAAGTTATTACATTTTCCTGCTTTAACCATTAGAATGAAATCTTTCTTTACAGCTGTGGTGATAATACTTATTAATTCAACATGGCAGCAGATGTACTCCCATTATCCATGAACCCAGAGTTGGTGGCAGCTTGCAATGCCCTTGGTTACCGTGAAGGAGATAAATATATGAAGGAACCTTACTGTTTAGGTAAAGGTTTGGTTTATTTTTTAAAAAAAAGAAGTTTTCTCTGCCAGAGAAATGTAACACTATTAGTCATATGAGAAAAGGTAATGTTCTTACAAAGTCCCTTTTATTTTGACTAATTTAATCAAAGTACATAATACGACCTTCACTTTATAATATTTTCATTCCACCTTTTGATTCATTGTTTGCAGAAACCGTGAAAGATTTAATCCGATATCTTCGAAGAGAAGATGATACATGTGACATCCGCCGGCAGTTGGGTGCTGCACAAATCCTTCAGAATGACCTCATACCGATAGTGATTCAGTATAACAGACAGACGGAACTGTTGGAGACATGTATCAGGTAAATTTCTAAATTATGCAGTCCAGGATGATTTAATAAATTCTTTAAAATGCAGGAAGAATAAATTGGTTAACAGGACGATGACAACTCTGCAATCCTCTTTTCGGTTATTTTCTTTTCTGATGAATTTTCACAAATGAAAAGAAGTTTGACATATAATCTTCTTCAACTGCCATGGAAATTGTAGTTGTCAGAACCTGCAAAGTCTCTTCACAATTAACCTTATAAGATTGTATAACTCGTCAACAAAGTTAAGCTTTGTTTGGCTTTGAATATTAGATATTATATTCTGAATTGAAGTTTTCATCTAACTTAGCCTGTTAATTACCTTGTTGTAAGTCGTGCATATTTGAAATGTCAGCTACCCTTCTTTTTGGTATGAATTCATGAAACAAAATAATATGTTTCATTTCAGATTAATGGTCAACCTCACTCAGCCAGTTGACCTGTGTTTTCCTAAGCCAGAGACTAAAGGAGACAAAGTGTATCAGAGCTATGCATTGGAAATCTTGTCCCACCAACAGTCTTACAAGGAAGCCTTCGGAGACGAAGAATTTATGGCTTGTCTGGCATCCAGGTTGAAGAGGCTGCTTGAAAAGGTATTTTGTTTCTCCAACCTTCCCTTCTTTTTTCTTGGAGAAACTTCTGACAGGATAAATTCTGTACATAAAGGTCAAAGGTAAAGGAAGAAATGAAAGTGGAATAGATTGGATGGATCATCACTGCTACTTTCATCATCATCATCACTATTACCGTGACTATCATCATCACCAGTACTATCATCATCAGCCTCACCACCATAACTGCCACTAGCTTCACCTCCACTACTAGCGTAACTGTTACCACAACCACTACCATCGTCATTATCACTCATTTTTATCATCATGGGCATCATCATTAATTCCATCACTACTAGAATCACAATTACCACTACCATCACAACCAATCTGGCATCACCTCCACTACCAATATAATTGTTAACACAAATGCTACCATCATCACTGCTGTCATTTCCAGTATTATCACCATCCCAATCAAGCTTAAATCAGCCAGTATGACACAACCACTACCATCGTCATCATCACTCTCACTATCAATCACCATCAATACCATCACCAGTTATTCACCACTACTAGAATCACAATTACCACACTATCAGCCAAACTGGCATCATTTTCACTACCACTATAATCATTATCACAAATGCTACCATCATCACTGCTGTCATCTCCATCACTATTATTATCACCATCACAATCAAATGTGCGTTACCTTCACTACCAGTATAACACAACCAATACCATTGTCCTAATTACCATTACTCTGATCATCACTGTGACTATTACCATCATCATGGGCATCACCATCAATGCCATCACTACTACTAGAATCACAATTACCACCACCATCACAGCCAAACTGGCATCACCTTCACTGACATTATTACTACAAGCAGTACCATCATTATCACTGCCATCATTACCTGAAACTGAGTTATGTCTTTACTGTTCCTCCTATTACACTCCTGATTTTTCTTTTGTTTCAATCATTTATTTTTTTGCCCTTTCTTAGCCCTGGGAGAAGAGGAGAGAGGATGATACCCTGTTGATGGAGAGAATTCTGGTCCTAATCAGGAACATCTTACATGTTCCCGCTGACCCGATGGGTGAACAGGTCAGTATTTAAAGGACCATTTTGATATGTTTCAGTGTGAAGGATGTTGTAATTTACAAATGATACCTTTAAAGTATTGTCTGTTTATGTAGCATAAACAGAGGGAAATAAGGGGGGGCTGTGATTGGTAGTTGTAAGGTGATGTGTAACCTTGTTCAGAAAGTTGAGGTTAGTTTTATGGACAAGATTCAGTGTATTGGTTTAGTGGAATACTTAAGTATGGCTAAACATGAGAAAGCATGAGAAAATACTGTACCTTTGGCACAGACAGACTAGTTAGTGGTTTTTTACATACAAGAACATTTCTATGGATATATGGGAGTAGGGATGTGGATTATTGCATAACAGAGATGATGATATGAGTATACACAATGTTGTTCTCTGAAGTATGAATAACCATTAAATGATTGAATATTCAGTATATCTTGTTCATAGAACTGACGATGATGTGAGTCTCCATGATGGTGTTTTTAGTCAGGAGTATGAATAACCATTTAAATGATTAAATATTCATTATCTCTTGTTCAGAGAACTGATGATGATGTGAGTCTCTATGACGGTGTACTCAGGAGTATGAATAACCATTTAAATGATTAAATATTCATTATTTCTTGTTCAGAGAACTGATGATGATGATGTGAGTCTCTATGACGGTGTTCTCAGGAGTATGAATAACCATTAAAATGATTAAATATTCATTATCTCTTGTTCAGAGAACTGATGATAATAATGTGAGTCTCCATGACGGTGTTCTCAGGAATATGAATAACCATTTAAATGATTAAATATTCATTATCTCTTGTTCAGAGAACTGATGATGATGTGAGTATCCATGATGGTGTTCTATGGAGTATGAATACCAGTGGCTTAGATAAACTCATACTATACATTGCCAGTTCTGAGGGTGAACAGCATTGGTGCATCCATGCAGCTGAAATCATCTCGAGAATGCTCAGAGAACAGGTTGGTCATCGTTTTTCCTGTAAATTCATTGAATTAATGGGTTTTTTTTGGAGGTTTAAGCATCTTCCTTGTTGATGCATTTACTGTACATCACACCTGGAAATTGGCTTTGTGTATATCATATCATAGAACAAATTAAATTCATGGTTTGCAAATGAATGAAGAATCGACTATTTGGAAAGCAATTGATCCACATGTCAACATGTATCAGTTGCAAATATTTTTGTTGACGCAACTGATTTGTGAAGTTTCAAAAAGTCGAGTGTCCTTTTGGTGAAGACGCACATCTTTCAGCCTAAGAAGGCCTTACTTGTAAACATGTTGAGCCTAGCCTCACACATTTCTTACATTCCAATGATAGATATCTAATAAAGGATTTGCAAGAAGTCTCATCTGTAGTATGCTAATAAAAGAATTAGTTCATTTCCACTTCATTTTCCACTGTCTGAAATGTTTGCACTGTCTATGGTAAAAGTGGATAAATGTTGAGAAGTTTTTCTAAGGTTTGTTCCAACTAAACTGACAGTTCATGGAATGATTTAGCTTTGATCTCATTAATTTTGACTTCATCGTAGTCACCCGAATTTATAGCCAGAGCCGGACAAGCCACAGCGATCGGTGAGAAGAAGAAAGAAATGGCAGAATTGGAAGCACTTAGAATAAAAGAAATGGAAAAGAAAAAAGCTCGACAGTTTAAGCTCAGCTCAAGGTAAGCAGTTCGGCATCCCATGACAACCAAATATCATGAAAACCACTCGGAGCCACTACACCATAAGTTTATTGTTGCACTACGCTGTTCTGTAAATCTTAAGTTACTTTATACATAATACTTTATACATATAGTACTGTCAAACAGTAGAAACATAAGCTTAGAAAGCAGATTGGTGAACAGCAGGGACTATTCATAACCAGAGCATAGCAACTAGTGATCACGCATTGAATGTAAACTGTCTGCCAGTGGCCATAGCGCATTCCCTTTTCAAATCCCAGGTTTTTCTTTTTTTAATATACATCAACACAACAATTTATTCCAGTGTCAAGTTAAGTTGGCTTGGATTTGTTTATGTTAGGCCTTCTCAAATATTCATGACTTTCTTACTTATTGAAGTTGACTAGCGGTTGTTTTGAGCATCATTATACACTAGCTGGATTATGCCACATTGGCACATAAACATTAACAACACATAGTATTACATGGTATATGATAACAGCCTGTTCTACAAGCTACAAAGACATGAAACCCTCAACATCAAAGTCTGAAAAAAATATATATATATTACATAATTCCTAGATATTCTTGTTTACAATATCAAGTGTACTTGTTTCTTTACTCCTGACAGACATTCTCGTTTTGGTGGGACATTCCAAGTCAAAAACCTCAAATCCATCAGTGAATACGATGTTATTTACCACCGGACGCTTCCAAAGGATGTCAACTCCATTTCGTTTGCTCTAGACAAGGCTCCGGCGAAACGACCAAAGCATCGTCTGCCGATGCAGGACATGACCGTGACCCGTAGGTCAACACTTAGTATCCGACTCTTCCTGAAGGATTTTTGTTCCCTTTTCCTGGGGAATTGCTACAACCCCATGATGTACAATGTGAAGGTAGGATTAAAGAATGTTCTCTGTAAAATTGCAATTTGGTTAAAATCGTCATATATAGCTGAAGGGGAACAGAGGTGTTTCATTCTTTGGGCTATGTTTTAGCATGACTAATATTTCAGATCTAGGAGACAGATCACATTCGATACAACATTCAGAGGCGAATTTATTTTGAAACCAACTTGGGAATGATTATGTAAATTAGGAAGAAGAAAAAAATCCCAGCTATTCTCAACTTTGATGTTACATATGTTACAGTTGGCCTATTCATACACATACTACCTATGTGATGAACCTGTATTGAAAAGATAGAAGGAAAATTTCTATACCTAGAGCTTGTAATTGGTGTGTTCTGTTGACATTTTTATTTCAGTCTTAGCTATGCAATTGAGAAACACATATATTTTCCCATGTTAGATATATGGTACCCATGGTACGTATACCTATATGGTACAAACAGATTTTGTTTCAAGGTGTACCTCGAATGCTTTGAAGAGTGAACGATCTGTCAGTCTAGTTCACGATAGTAATGATATGGAAGTTTGTTTACTTGTATGACACCACTCTGTTGTCAAGCGAAGCATGAGAAAGTCATTAAATTTTCGTTAACTTTAACAAGCGTGTCTTTAGCATTTTGAGCACAGAATGTGAAGATCACAACAACGATAGTTTGCAGCAAGTAGACGTGGAGTAGGATTGGCCAACTTTAGATCATTTCACGGTATTTTCACGAAACTCTTTCTCTTTCTAGGATCATATTTTGCATCAGAAGGCGCAAGAAAACGACGACTCGTACTATTTATGGATCATGCGTTTCTTCATGGAGTTCAATCGTCTTCATAATTGTCAGGTCGACTTAGTAAGGTGAGGAAAAAACTGACGGTTTGATTAAATTATATTCCAACAATGGAGTGTCATAGCGAATATTCCATTTTCATACCTGTTGGGTATATATTCCTGTCGTACCACATCCTGATCTATGTACTGGGTACTGGGAGTGCTAGGGTAATTGTCACTTCATCCTGAACACCACTATGAAATTTCACAGAATTATACTCGGAATTCTCAATTATGATAGAGTGCAGATCCTTTGAGGTCAACTGAATAGCTGATGTGTGATGTCACTGGTTGAAATAATTTCTTTGCTCTTTTAATATTCATACTAAAAGAAGTTACACAGTGTTAGACATAGAGGTCAAAGGTTACTTTTTGTCACAGAGGTCAAAGTCTGAATACCTTGTAAAATCTATAACTTGGAAAGCAATTCTTGGATAAACTTCATATGTGGCATGTGGATGCATACCCTGTTTTTTTTTCAAAACAACCCAAAGGTCATTTTAGGTCACCAAAGGTCAAAGTAGGAAATTCTTTTAAACTTCATAAACAAAGCTTGAATTAACTTTACACTCAGTACACGGATCCACCTTAGTCACTAAAAGGAACATATTGTTTTGTTGAGGTCCACTATTCATGTGTGGATAAAAGACCAATGAAAGCTCAATTTACATTAAATGCTCCCACGGTTCACTAAGACTGTTGACTTTTTAGGGAAAGTATGAAAGTTATTGTGTATGTGTATACATCATATACATTATACCGGTGCTGTGGCCAAGTGGATAAAGGCAGTGGCATTTGAAGCAATGAGGCTTAACAATCGGGAAGCGGGGTTCCGGGTTCGATACCTGGACGGGTTATAGGTGGGTTTTTCATCCAAGAGCAATCACAGTGTTCCCATCTGAAATGACTTTCTGAATTGAAAAGATTCCAAAATTTGAGTTAAAATGTTGAAGTCGAAGCCACCCGACGTGCTAGTTGTAATCCATAAGCCCTCGCGGGTTTCCCCCACATTTGTGGTCGCTTAAGCGTCGTAAATATAACTGCTGATTAATTTATCATATGCTTCACTGCCTTGTCCACCAGTTATTGGCCTGTAAGAGAAGCTTGGGGTTAATGACAGTGTGTGAAGTTTTGTTGGGTTTGAAGATTTTATTTAAGGAGAGAACATGCACATTACTGCTATGTGCTCTGGAATCACATAAATGTGAACAAAATGTCATGGGCATCAGTGAAATTCGGGCCATAGAATGTTTTTAATGTAAGCAATAGTGTGACCAGATTTGGCAACATTTGTACAAGACATTTTAATTATTTTCCCAAAACACACTTGCAAGTGAAACTTTGTTACTTACTCCCAAATGAATAACAAATAGAAAAGATGCTACTTACATCTGGCTACAGTGGCAGAATTTATGACATATTTGTTCACTAAGAACTCAGATAAGCACCGTTTTAATTGAAACTTTAGCATCGTGGACAATTTGTCTGTCAGCCAAATATCAAACTTTTGTTCATTTTGCTGAAATGGGAAGTCCTATATAAACTTCACTTTTCCTTCAGCGAGACCTTCAGCATTCAGACATTCCATTATGTGCAAATGCAGATTCTAAAGTATGTGGAGATGCTCACCACTGATAAGCAGGAAATGAAAAACTGGGCAAGGAGGTATTTACTTTTCAATTTCAATTTTGATCAAATGATGTTTGATTTATATATAAACTAGACTATGATGACAGGTGTTTTAAGCAGCATTTAAAGTTTGTAGGTTTATCAGATTCTCAATAGCATGTTATTTAATAGTTTTGTAAAAGAGGATGCAATTAAAGTAAATGAAACAGGTAGAAAGGCTGCTGGGTTTTGTTTTTTCTTCACAAATCCAACAATCATTGCAGCTGTTGCATGTATTATCAGTTTCAGAGAGTGGGAAATATTTTATCCTTGTTCTCTTTGGCATAGATTATCACATTTTATGAATGGGATTGAAATATCAGCCATCCTAGATTCACTTTTTGACAGAAAAACCATGGTGGGTCTGCGGAAGGGTCTGGGAATACGTAGAAACACTAATCATCTGTTGTTAATTGTTCACTCGTTCCACTGCATTTTATGTCTTACTAATGTATGCTGCTTCTCTTGAACAGACTTCATATTGCTGTGAAGACTTACAGAGAACTCCTTCTAACTCTGGATGCGATCTCCAACCACCCTGAGGAGACAGTCAGAGAATCCTCTCACGTCATACAGAGCAACGTCTTCTACGTGATTGAGTATCGAGAGATATTACTGCTCTTGCTCAAGAGTTACACGGACATCAAGAATACCAGGTATAACATAGCGAGAGATAAATTTGTTTGACCTAAATTATAACATAGCGAGAGATAAGTTCGTTTGACGTAACAGCTATTACCGTAGAACATGACAATCTTGTCCAACACAGTTTTAGATTATTTCTTGAAGTACGGCAATGAATGAAAGCTCAACAAATTATAAACCTGAATCAATTTTATCAGTGATTTTGTGGCCACTGATGTCTATTCAAACACTGAAACCCACTGATCAAATTCCCAAAGTCAAACGTATCGAAAGAAATTTTTCATAATTAGTGTGTAAATTATGTTTGACACACATGATCTGTTGTGAAATTCAATAACGTTTTACAATGTAATATAAAATAAAAGCGAAGCAAATGGAAATGGAAATGCGAAAACCTTCACTTTTTATTCTGTGATCTCTTAAAGGACATTCCTGATTGATCTTGTGGACACCGCCCATATTTATCTGAAGATGTTGGAGAAATATTGTAAAGGGAAGAAAACTATCGTTGTTCAGGTAATCATAGAAAGAATTCATATTTTAACCTTGTGCGAAATTAGGATTCACTTTGTAAAACTTTGTAATGCTGATCTGGTGTTTTTAAGGTTTGTTAACAAACATTGTAAACTTTGTAAGTCAGGTTTTGGAGACGTTGTGATTTGGATTGTTAGAACCATGTTTCTGGTCATCTTTAGCACATGTAATTATGTAAAGCGGATTTAATTTTAAAGAAGTTTACATTTTCAAACAGAAATGAATACATAATGTTTGGTTTCGTTCACTTCATTTCTTAAAGAGATTACTTTAAATTCTAACGACAAAGACTTTCAGCTTAGCCCATATTTTGATCCCAAGTGAGATTTAATATTCTTAATCAAAGGAACTGCTGTAACAGTGGATACTCTTGCCTGTAGTAAACTAAACTCCTCATTATTAATTTACAATTGTCTATTAAAAGTAACAGAGGTTCTCATCATTACATTTGTGTTTAGACATGAGTACTCACTGATGACATGGTTGTATTTTAAATTTATTTCAGAAAAAAGCCAGAAAGAAGGCCAAACGAAGGAAAAGTAAGTCCTAAACTAACGTGATACCTCTCTTCATCATGATATGACCTCATGACAACAAGGCATGGTTAAAGAAAGATGTGTCTTTACAATTAAATAACACTGTTAAAGTATAAGCTGATTTCTGACTGCTGAACATAAAAGAATATGTTAGACTGGGTTCAGCTGCTCGCTTGCAAGCATATGAAAGTATGTCATCAGGTAATACATCTTGACAGCAATGTCTGTGAGCTAAAAGCCAAAAAGTAGAGAAAAATTGCATAACATCACAAGTTTTGGAATGGAAATATCTATTTCTTTTCAGTTTTGAAGTGAAGTGCCCGGCATTGTTGCAAAACTTGAGGAATCTTCCTACAGATGCAATATTTAGCCATGCCTAGCCCATGAGCTGTGTGTTTGTGAGCTAGTGATTATGTTAGTGCTTAAAATGCATATTTCAAGGAAGAGTTTATTTAAACAATTAGTTACCATTTACACCAATAATGAAATAGGAATTACATCCTACTCGCATTGTTACACTTTTTAAATACAGATAGATTGTCTTATATAGATGGAATGACGTCCCTTTTTTTGAAATACTTGTATCAGAAATGTAAATATTCCATTTTATTTGGTTTCATTTTCCAACATTTTCCAGAGAAGCAAAATAATGAAGGTCAGAACCAGTCTGCAGAAAACCGGGAGACGGAGTTGAATGAAAGCTGGGATACCGTTGCCGGGGATTTGTCTGCGATGTTGCAAGAACGAGAGGATATTCCACAGAATGTGATCCCCTTTGATGCCGCCTCAGAACAGCCTGTGGAAGAACAACGGTGAGCTATTTGTTTATTCTGTTACGTAGAACAAATGGTTTTCAAGATTCTGCTGTAGTGGATTGGAGTAGGGGTCAAATCTGGCCATAAAAGATTAGTTGCCTGCATTTCTTGCACTAATCTGGTATGTGGGCTCTTAATTATTGAAGACGTGAGACTTGAGTGCCCTGCCAGCCCACCCTGCATATGATATGGTATTGCAATATATAACAAAAGTCTTTTCTCTGGCCCTAGAACAATAAATTGTGAACCTTTTGATGTAGTGGAAAAAGTAAAGTGACAGATTAGATAAAGGACTGTTTCTCCCATTCTCCACCCCCCCAACCTTCCCCTACCCAAATGAAAAAAGTGTGACTAGTAAGTGATATGCAAACAGTACCATGGTTCTTGAAATGATACAACCCATTTATTTGTGTCCAAAGGAGGCAGAGTTTCTTCTTTATTAGATAACAGTTAATGAAAATAGGTACTGCCCTGATTCTTATACTTAAAGGAGACTAGAGACATTTGCCTCCGTCATGTTGCAACAGGTTTTTGAAAGTGATACTTTCGAATTATGCTTCCGAGCACTTGTTATGACAGTGTCAGCAGTATGAATATCATGTTTCTATTGGATAAAGTTATGAAGTTGCTCATACTGTCAGTACAATTGCATTTAAGTTTGAAAGGATAGATTCAATGTTACTAGCTTTAGAAACTTCTCCCAACGTTCTGACATCTGCTCTCACAGTGATGGTAGACTCTAGGATTGGTGTTGTTTTCTTTTCTTATTATTTGCATGGTTTGAGATGTTACCATGGAAATGCAAAGAGATACTGGAAGTAAATTCCTTAAAACCTTGCTGCATTATAAGAACAGGCCTTGAAAATTTGGGTTATTCAGTCGTTCATACCGTCAGTGGATCTTGCCGTTGCCTGAAGAAAAGAAAAGCACTGGCAATTTGCCCAAATTATATAGATACTAAAAAGATGGTAACAGTTTTCATGGTAGCAGTAGTCAGTAAAAGAATGGGCATGATTTCTGTACCTTACATAATCCCTATATTACTACTGTTTATATATCAGCAAATATTATTTGGCTGCTTTTAAAAGCCTGTGCAGTAACTGTGAGTTGTAATTCAGGGAAATGCCTATAAGAACTTGGTTTTAGCCAGTCCAGTAGATTTTTTCAAGCACTGGCATTTTTATCAAGTAGCATAAATTGTGAAATTCGAGGCCTGAAGAAGTCATTATTGTTATCTCATTTGTAGATCTGATGCTATGATTCGTATCCAGACATGTTTACACAATGGACAAGGTGGTGATGCTATTGCACTTCTAAGAGCTGCGAGGTGAGTTACATTCATCCTGCTGCGAGATACATCTCTGCATTATTGAGAATTCTTACTGTACAGTGGTAGTTTTATATTTCTGTCTCTTGTAGTTCTTCATATTTATATATGAATGCTTTCGTACGTGAGTTGATGCACTGACCCCTTCAGTAGCAGTCAATAATGGCAAATTTCAAATACCACTTTGAAAATGAAAATTTTTACTCATTGGCAAATGAATTCCTTAAACTATTATTAATATACATTTAACTTCTGCAGAGGATGTATTTCATTCTTAGTGAGGGTCCTGTTACATAACGGTACAATCTTAGAAAATTTCCCACAGAGTGCACCATAATACGTACAGCGCATTATAACTTCCAAGATGATAAACAATGTTGAACTCATTGGAATGCGATTGTTCTGATACTATCCAATCGATATTTAGGAAGGAAACATTTCTTCACAATATTTGTGACAAAATCGTCATCAGTTTTGTTCAGAGATTACCAAAATGTGTCAGATGTAGGAATGTGACTTGTTGAAAAGATTGTAGCTGATCTGTCACTGATGGATGCTGCCAGTTTGGTAATTACCTGCCATTACCTGCCATGTTGGTTATTACCTGCCATTACCTACCATTTTGGTAATTACCTGCCATTACCTGCCATTTTGGTAATTACCTGCCATTACCTGCCATTTTGGTTATTACCTGTCACTACCTGCCATTTTGGTAATTAACTGCCATTTTGGTAATTAAATAGTACAGGAAACATGAACTTACAAAGACAAATTTGTACTTTAGTTCATCTCTTTTGCTGCCATTTTGGTAATTAAATAGTACAGAAAACATGAAATAACATAGAAAAATTTGTCCATTATTATCAATTGTTAGATGATTTCATATTTTTTGGCTGACTCTCAGCTGATGAGGGGTAATAAAAATAACTAACAGTATTTTCTTTTAAAAGTGAGTGATTCTTAGTGTAGAAAATTTAAAAGTGCAATTCCTTAGATGCTTTTTTTACTTCTCTATTTTCCTTCATCTTCAGGGAAGTGTGGCCAGATGGCGATGTTTTTGGTGCTGCAGAACTAGCACCTGAAGATGAGTTCATGGCCTTGAGAGAAATTCACTTCACAAATTTGAATGGTAGGTGCAATTAACTGAAGTGCGACAAGAGGTGATCAATGGCTATAAATGACAATTGGTTTTTATTGGTTTATTTTTTACAATTGGTTTTTTTACGATTGGTCTATTGACAATAGGTGACATGCTCATTACATAAGAAAGCTTGGTGTACTAATGAGTCCATATCAGGCTATTATACCTGTAACAGTCGATAACTTAAGCCTGGGCAAATTTTTAATTGTGGTCCAAGACAACCGTATTTCTGTTCAGACGGCCATAATTAGCTTTAGAGGTTCTCCGGCAGATGGCTAGTAGTTTACATCAAGTACTGCCTAAGTAATGTGGCAAGTTGTGCTTATTATTAGACATAGCTGTATAGGTGTAGGTTTTAGTTGTGTGTATCCTTACTTAGATTCCTGAGCTGTAAGTAGCAAACACGAAATACATACAAGAATTCCTTAAAGTAATGGAACCTGTCTCAGTGTCTCTTTCAACGACAATACTACAAGTAGAATGTACAACAGCATGGCCGTTCCCTTGTCATAGAAAGCAGATGAGTAGATGAGTAGATGGTGAACTTGTTTGGCCAACCATAAACAAAAGGAATAAAACCCCCACAATATACTGCAATCATTTGTTTAGCCTTTAGCATCAAAATAAAGTGGAAAATTTTTTTTTTACTTTAACCATGTCCTGTCTCTGAGTCTTGTTGCTATGGTTACTTTCAAATTACATTTATAACATATTTTCACATTTAAAAAGATGGTTATTTTTACAATTTCAGTTGTAGAGGATACCCCAGTTGCAACAGTCGAGGATCCTGTTGACGATGAGCTGGATGATGGTAAGTAGCTTGTTTATTTTGTTCTTGTTTCGCTTTTTGCGAGCTTCCGTGTTTTCTTAAATACTGTATTCATGGTTGTGATATTAATAAGGGCTTCCCGGCCTAGAATCTCAAAATTTTAGTGCTTATAGCATCTACTGGCTAAAATAAAGTTCTCACAGGCATTTTCCTGAATTTTCAACACATATTAGTAAATGTGCAGGCTTTCATGAGCAGCCCAATAATATTTGCTGACAATAAGCAGTCATACATGGTTTTATGTTAGGTACGGAAGTTTTGACGATTCTTAAGACTGTTCATTTTTAAAACTAACAATACTATGTGTTTATGTCTTCTATGTCTACTGGCAGGAAAATTCCAGTTCCTTCTGTTCCTACTTGCAAATGTTGAGATCCACTTGGCATTTAGCCAGTAAATTACCAGAATTTCAGGGCCAGGCTTCCTCCTTAAACAACACCTCTATTAATACACAAACTAAACAAGCAGTCTGGCCACTTGTATTTCTTCAATGCAAAGAATGGAAATTGGATAAGATAGACTTATAGTTGTAATATTGTTATAACTCAGAACCAGATTGTCAGTTACTTTGAATGTTTATTGTCATGCAGATTGCAAAGAAGATGTCTGCCATTATATTTTTTCCAAAGTATAATAAACACGATAAGATGTGAGCAACTGATGATAACAAGAAAGGACGAATATAATGGGAATTCAATTTTGTGAGAAATTAATTTAATCTTTTGTATCAATTTGGAACAAATAAGAACAACATAATGCCTGGTATATATCAGAAGAGCGCCCTTCTATATTTACGTTATTTTGAAAAGAATAGGAAAGTCTCGATTTTGGCAAAAGAAAACAAACAAACCGATAATTCTATAGCATTACAATATTAAAGACGATATTTCCCAATTTTTTGTCAGGATGCTTATACGGGATTTTAAAGGTCAATTTTGACTTTTATTCTAACTTTAAATGAAATTCATCTGAATGTTAAGCGTTAATAGGCGCATACAGTAAAATGATGATAACATTTTCGTAATAAAAATGTCCGTTTGTATCCATTGGGAACAAATAAGTACAAGATCGCCCTACTTAATTTACATCATTTTTGGAAGCATTAAACAAACCAAAAATCCTTTTCATTTTTATTTAATCAAATGTCTTTTAACATCAAGTGGGAAGTTTTAAGAACTAATTATACCAAATATATTAAGGGAAGAGGAATTTGATTAATTTACATTAATTTCGAAAGACTAGACAAATGTTCGATTTTGGCCACTCTTTAAGAAAATATTATGAGGATTTAATTGTCAAAATTTGTCCAGCTGGCCCTCAAAATTAATAGAGGGCCCTGTCATATCGATTTTATCCAGTTCCGCGAAACTTAACAATCGCAGTCTCTTACTGCAGATAATAAATGTACCATGAGTTGATCAATAGTAGCAGATACAATTTCGTTCGTAACAAGAAATCTTTGTAATATATTTTCGTAGTTTCAGGTTAATCTACCTGTTTTAAGCACAATAACGTGTGCTTTTTTTAAAGGGTATCGCACCACAATTAGAGTGCACGTCCGTCTGAGAGGTTAACCATTGTCGGAAAATAGCCCTTAAGTGTCCTACTGTGTTGATTGTTTTGGCATTTTCTGAGTCATCACCATTCTTTTTTATGATTGGACGTTGAAGAGGATGTAATAAACTACTAATGGTCTAAAAATCTGGAGGATTGAAGGTGATTTAACGTATTTTAGAAAACATGGGGTGAAACAAGAAGATTCAGCAGCGACAGCTGGCAGATGGGAAGGGGAGCACTGTGATAAGTTTTGAGCTGTTCTAGCTCAAAATAGAAACGGTCATGGTGGCAAAAGTTGAACGTTTTATGATAGTCCAAGCCATTAGCTATCTTATGGTGGGTAGGACATGTCAGTTGAAACTTCTATCTATGCTCTATCGGCCTTGGAAAGTGGCGAGGTTAGTGTGTAAGTCAATGGGAGCAATTAATTGTGGTGCGGTACCTAAATCCCCTTTTTCGCTCTGCAAATCTGCACCATAGGAACGTTGAACTATGGAATCATCAATCGAGTCTTTATGCAAGTTCATCCGGCGTGTTTGTATCCTTATGAGCGTTTTCACGCAATCGTGTACTGTACTTCAGAGATCTGTAAGTTACCGGACCACAATTAGAGTAGTGTTTATCCGCTCGAAAGGTCAGAGGAAAGAGGTAAAAGTACCTAAGATAAAGCTTGTTTAAGCATGTTATCAGTTACTGTCATTGTTTGTTCTGCCTTTATATGAAAGAGCATACTTTAAAGTACAGATGATGTGA
>JAAAKB020254023.1:0-10652 GCA_010014835.2 Apostichopus leukothele | reverse complement strand
AGTTGAACTGACACCTTTAGGTTTCCAATGTTTTTGTAGCAGCCTACAAACTCTGTCATTTTCTCAGAAAGTCAGAAATTTTTGCTAAAACACTTTCATTTCACAGAAGAGATCAAGTGTGTCCCGCAAAAAATGATCTTACAATATGCCATAATTTAACCCAAAAAAATTCCTGTGTCTTCGTTAATATTTTCAATTAAACATACTTTCGATACAACCAACTCGTCTTATATGTAGCTAACACTGAACACTGACCTCAGCTGTGACAAGGTGTATTTAAAATTCTGTACCCTGCACCCTAGATTTATATAATTAGCAGCAAATATTGAAAACACTTGCTTCATTAATTTACAATATAGTCAGTCAAACATATGATACCCTAGTATGGCAAAAATACAGAAATTTATGTCAAAAACCTTGGTAGTATTTCGTGGTCACGATAGGATATGTATTTTCTCTGTAATTTGTAAACAACGTTGACATATTTTGGGGGGAAAACCCTTTACTTTTAATTCATTTTCCAACTCTTGTTACAACAAAGGTATTGACTTGATATTTAATACAGGTCTTTTGCACTGAAATGGAGCTACAAGTATTGGAAAAAAAATGTCCTTCATTTTGATCAAATTCAGTGGCCATCATTTCTTTTTTCCCAAGAAAAATATACATAAAATCCCTGACTTAAATATAAACAAAATGGCTTAAAAGTTGTCGTTGAGGATATAAACGACATTACGTTAATAAATGCTTTGAACTTGTAACGATGCAGGCAGAGCATCTTCGCAAAGACTAAGATGTTGTAGAAAATTTCCTTTGGCCGTCACAGTTAATTGTTCACCTCTCACCGGCCTTAAACATCGAACCATCTCTTGAGTGCATCCACAAATTTACAAACGATCGTCCGAAGTTTTTTTTACTTTTCCTTTTCCTTTTTTAACGTTTTATTTCTAAGGAAAGATGAATAGACTAATCTCAGCAAATGTCATTCCATCGAGGAAAATGTGTGAAAATAATTGTCGCTTGTCAAGTAAAAGAATTGTCTGAAATTTGTTTGGCGAGAAAATTTGTTTCCAGCTAAGAGATGAGAAATTTAACAGGTTCACAAATAAGGATCACTCACTTGTATTTATTATGTTATATTTATTTATTCCTCTCGACTCCGTATTAAACAGAGAACCTTACGCAACACGTGACTTGTTGAAAATTCCGGTAATTTACGTACATCTGTCAGAAAATTGTTATTCATTCTACCTCAAGATGTTATTTTGACCAATGGGCTGGAGCTGTTTTTCAAAGAGTCCATACAGGGGTATAGATGGCCTTCAAAAGATTCTGTAAAGATGTATATGGACACCTCAGTAGGGTATAGCAAGACACCCTGCAGGCAAATAATACCATATATGGGCAAAAGATATTTAGATATGTCCTTGAATCATTTCAAGGATTTCCAAGAAAAACTGGATTAGGTCATTCAGATAAGACAATATAGCCAGAATGCTTTTTTTTTACCCCCCCCCCCCAGTTTATATCTGAGTTCTTTTTGTAACGTTATCACTGAAAGTGATCTTTGAACCAATTTGCACTTCTAGCTGATTATTAATATTGGCCCCCAAATATGCTAGCAAGTCAGTCAATTTATGGTCACCCATGCTCCAACTATCCACAAGCATTTGAGAACCACCTTCATAGTATTCTTCGGTTTCTTCCTCAATCCAATACAGCTTGTCTAATATAACTTTCTGCAAAGTATATCGGAGATGGAGTGCCACCCAGAAATTAGTTTTGAAAAAACACTACCATAACCAGCTAATACTCTCGGAGACCCTTATTATAATCATACACATCTTTGACTCATAAATTACTTTATACAAAACATTTTGCGTATTGCTGCTAATATGATTTGCAAATTGGTCTGTCTTAATACAAAAATTGAATGATAAAGATGTCATGAATATTAAATACCGTATGACATTATAATAATAATAATAATAATTATTATAATAACCCACTCATCTGTCTGGATGGGGACTAAAACTTGGAGACTATCAAACCCTGGTTCTTTGTGAACAATTGAAAGTATTTTCTAGGGGCAAACAATGTGAAACCTTTACAGTGAAGAGAAAACTATTCCACACTGCTAGTTGGAAACCCTGGCTCACTCAATGCCCCCTAACTCGAGATATCATTGGTGGATGATTGAATGGGACGTATTTTGATTGGCTAAACCTTCCCAATTATGCCAGGAAGTTGGATCACAGTGAGTGAGGGTCTGTGATATCATTTGGGCCAATGCTCATCAAAAGATTCACCTTTATAGGCCATCATTTTTTTCTTTGATTTATCCTTGAAAGCTAAATATACAGGGATTGTTTGCTTAAGCTGTCTCCTATCTCTGTACTTGGAATCTCTGACCGCTGTACTTGGAATCTACGTGGAATCAAATTGTATCTATAGTTTGTAGACAATATTCCTTTTTTCCTCTGTGGATGAATTGATTGACAGTTTATAAAGAAAAAGAAAGACATTTTCCAGCTGAAGTTTCATGATGAGATCATCCATTCTGCTGTTGCCAGATGCCTAGCAAAATATCACCAAACTTTGAAAGATTTTATGCAATTTTTTCAGCAATTGTGAGGAGCAATCGCCTCCAGCCATTAGGACAGCTTGGACACAAATTGGTGAGAACTTGTACCAAAAATTATGCAAAACTGCTTTTAAATAACTCTTAATTTCCACAATTTCATAGAAGAAATTCAAAATTGCCAGGAAAGATATTTCACTGTCGCATATAGTATACAGTATAATGTTCCTTTTGTAAGTTTTCTTTCGTAAAGCCACAAATCTATGTGTTTTTCATTTCAATCGTATAAAACTTAATGGCAATCCTTCCTTCCCACTTTTTTGTTTTTGTTTTGAATTTATTAAATTTCAGGATCGGGTCTCCGAATCCTTTAGTCCCACAGAAGAGAGATTATTATTCATATCCGAGACTTATACTTCTACCAGTGTTTCAATTCATGAGATGTTTCTCTGTGAATATCCCTGTCATTTATTCCATCAGTATCTTACTTTAAAAAAAATTTTAAAAAGTGAAAAAAAAACAAAAACCAACTCTTTTTTTCCTCCCAACTGAATGGTTTGTTCCCATTTTTTGGGGGTAGATTTGATTCTAGGTCACAAAATGAATGTATGTGGTACTTTTCTTTTGAGGCCAGTTCCTCTGGGGTTGAAGATCTCAATCTTGTCCCTCAGGCATGAAAAAGTTAAGAGGTTTTTCTCTTTTTATTTTTCTTCTTGGCATACACAAAAAAAGCAAAATATAAATACATTGTGTATACAATACACTATCTCTTAATGAGGTCTCAACATGGATCTAACACCCAGACTGCCATTTTTACCTTGAACCAAAACAAAGAAATGATTTTTTATAAAAATGGTTGGGGTTGGGTGGGGGGGGGGGGCAGAGGGTTAAGAACTCTGATTGACAGGACTTTCTCCTCCTTGTACACTTAATTGATAATTATTGGCCATGCAGCACATGAATTATTCAGTTTTTCCGAATCTACCCAATGACAAGTCGGTTATTACTTCGTCATGCAACACTGCCATTTTCTATCTTACGATTGCCAGAAAAAAACCTCTATACAGCTGGCCATTTTCAACGACATTAAATTTTTCTCTTTTTTTTTATTTCTTTCTTTTATCTTCTCTCTCTCTGTCTCTCTTTTTCTTTTCTTTTTTCACCGAATTGTGACCTAAGGAAATGGATTTTATGACAAGTATAGTCACCTGTAAAAGAATGACTGGAGCAGTTTGACTGTAGGTCATTATACAGACGGCCAGTGGTCTGACTGAGGCCGGCTCGTCATCGACAGCTATCGCCACCTTTTGTCTCGTTATGTTATCCTCCGTTACGGAGAGGCTGGCGCGAGGTAGCTTGCAAAAAAGACTGCCACATTTACAAACGGTGCAATAAGCTAGATCTGTGTACATATCATACAGATGGAGCTTTAACTTTTAAGCACTACATTCACTGCGTCGCCGCGTAGGAGCATCATAGCTCATGGGGAGGAGGTTGCCTCGCCGTTTAAAGACGGCCGTTCGTCGATGGCAGGCCTGGTCACATCGCATTTGTTACATCGGTAATCCCTTACGGTCGTTTCACTGCATAGGAGAGTGACTTTGTGCCATATGTGATGGGATCGTACAAAAAAAAAATCTCTTCACCTGTGAGCAATATCTCTAAAATTGAGTCTTTTTCTTAGCAAATTACTCTCAATTATGTAGACCTTTTCTTTTCTTTGTCAAATTATTTTCATTCTTCATGATATCGATCACACAGAGGCAGCCAAGAGGAATGTTCCCACTTTTCATTTCTGCCCGACAACATGCCGGGATCATTTTACCTCGATTTCACGTAACGTTGGCAACCCCCCCCCCCCCAAAAAGGAAAAATATGGACTAATGCATTTAAACGGTGAGAAATGTGATGCAGTAGGTCGTAAATATGCAAGACATATCTATCTGGGAATAAGGCCTCCTACCGTATCCTGTGCTTTGACAGATTTACTAGTGCTGATTCTCAATAATTTTTTATTTTTTAAAATTTAATTTAAGAGTTTTTTTAAGAGTAGCTCATTCCAATTTTAACGATACCTTGCTAGTGCAGGCAGATGGGATATATATATATTTTTAGCTGTCCATCTGGGCATGTGGCTACAGTGTCTTACCTTCTGTTTTTATATCTTTGGTCAAGTCTGGTTGCAGTATTGTCTGTGGTGGGAGAACCACAATCTGTAAACATACAGACATTAAGGTTCATCAGTCACACTCGCCAGCTCCCCTTAATCTCATCACATTTATTAACCACGACGGACGGACGGACGGACACACTTTAAGTTTACAACTGATCATTTGCCGCAGACAGTGCTCTGGACAAACCTGAATCCCGATAATCCCTTTGTCTTCGTATGATTGTTTACGCTGTTTTTTTTTACCTTGGGTGCAGAACTGCATGTCGTGGAAACAAAACTGCGACATAAGGTGCGAAGACGTGACCAACGTCTGTTTGCTTTTACCGATCATCTTCGTCATGTACATCCATCGAGACGACTATGGCTACCTTTAGATTCGACGTACAAATTAGGAAGTATCAGTTACTGCTTATTCTTACATATGTCTTTTCCTCATGCATTATTTATTATTATTATTAAAAGACAAAAATGTGGGGCTGAATGGAAAATTTTATATAAGAATTCGGTTTCCATACATGAACTTTCCGTTTTGTTCCGATAATTTAAAAAAAAAAAAAATTTAAATTATTATATCCAATAATTTTAGCAAGTGTATAAGTTCAGTCTTGCAAATCATTCATTTTGTATGCTCGTATCATTTTTATGCTATTCGATATTCAATGGATATCAGTAAACCCTGGCGTCTTTATATCTATACAATATCGCCAATTTTGTATTTTTTTTCCAAATTTTTGGGGCGACCCTCCAAGAAAGTTTTTGGGGCGACCGTAAAAAGGGTCGGGAGCCCCACTTTGAATAGCGGGGGTGTCTAGGTAACACATGGCTAAAATATTGCCAAGTGGACTAACAGTGGACTAACAGATCTACTCACAAGTTCCTTGTAATTGCTACTTTTCTCACATCCCTCAAGAAAATGTAATATGTAAGCCTTTTGCAGGGTGATGGGGTGGGGGGAAGGATTGAGAACTGAATTTTGAGCAAGTTCACACACAAGTAATTTCAAATATTTTGTCGTAGTTACTGGTACAGGAATGTTTATTTCATGTTATTATTACAATATATTCATCTAATAGGGAACCAGAAGGAAAAAAAGAGATTTGTAAAAATCATAACATTTTTTTTTTCTAATGACAGATTGATGTCTGTGAAGGGTTGTGCAGTTTTAGATTAATTTGCTATATTGCTGACTAAAACAGGGGAAGGGCTAAGAATGCTGCACACATGGTTAGAATTATGTCAATTCATTCGGTCTAAAATGTACAACAACAATTTCATGAATAACCTCAAGGAGCGAAAAGAACATTGAGGCCCCCAGAACGACGGATGCTGCCACATGTAGCTCCAATTTTAATATATGTAATATTTAGCACGTAGTTTTGGGAACCGAAAACGAACCCTTTGGGAGCGGAGTCAAGTATAAAGCAAAGGCACATTGTAACGCTGGGACGTGATCCCGTCCTTTAACCGGTTTACTCTCGGTGCGGTTTTGGATTTCGTAAACCATAAATTTGAGTTTGTTTCTTGTGGATTTATTTACTGTTTACAAATTTGGCTGACTCTATCCCCAAAGTTTATCGAAGAGCAGGAATATATTAAATGTTGTATTGGTCGGTTTCCAATCATATTTTATTTATTTTTTTTCATGCTTGTATTTACAGACATGGCAAAATAGAGCATGTGACCTGCATGTAAAGGTCATCACCCTTGGTGATGGATATTTGTTCAAGTGCTCCATTTTTTTAAACAGTGATGTAGGAAAAATAGAGAGTAGGAGGTGTAGGTAGGGGAAAATGAAATAAATTTGTCAGTCAAAACAAGAAGCATTAAATTGTTCCCTTACAAAAGTGCCCTTTTTTAACCATTCACCCCTTACCTCCCTCTGCTTACCCCCCCCCCCCCACCTAACATTTTCTTGTGGTCCTGCAGATTCCTTCAATGTAAGCCAGCTTGCATTGGTCCAGGTACACCACAGGAGTAGATTTTTCAAATGAGCTCATGTATCTTTTTTCTCTAACCCTAGGGTTTTACCAAGCCATATCACTCAATTCCTTATCAAGGATTAATTAATTAATCTGTCTGTCTAAATGCTTCACAAGATGGCCAAATTTATACTCAAATCCAAAGAATTTTTTTTTTTTACAAGTTTTGATATTAAACATAATTCACAAATCTAAGAATTGCTTAAGTGGTGTTCCCATGGAGAGAACAAGAAGGGGGAAGGGAGAATACATTCAACTATTTCGTGCTTTTTATAAAAAGTTATTTTAAAATGGTTTATAGAGCTCTTTGAAGTTGAAAATTTCCAAAATCTCGACTCTGGAGCGTTCGTTTACCTGTACGACTTAATTCGACGCACCTTTGTTTCACCGATCCTTTGTCGATGGGAGGACTTGCCGTTTCCTTTCTTCCTCTCGTTCAATTTTTCCTGCGACTTCTTCTCACTTCCTATATCCCTATATAACAGAGACTATACCACTAAACTGGTTTTTTGTTTTGGTTTATTTATTTTTTCTCTCATAAGAGGCCGACAGAATACCGTTGGATAGTGTTGCAAAAGCGCGTCATGCTACTTGCCGTCAGAGAGGGTTTGTGCGTTATTAGGGCCGTCTACCCTACCTGCTACGTATAGAATTACACCCAACACGCCGAAGTCAAGTACAATTGAAATTGCTCGTATCAAAATCTTGCCAGTCCGTTGGCTGGGATCGACGAATTAAGAAGGCCATCCGGTAAATAGGTTGGTTCACGAGATAGCCTCTCATAGCCGCACCAAGTGTATGTGAGAGTGTCCAGTCCTGCCTCATTCTCTCAATGTTGAAGGGGTTTCATTTGCATGTTGGGAACACTGTTTTCCGGAGCTTCTGAAAACTGACCGTTGCCAATGCTTAAAATTAGTGGTGAAATTTTTTTGTTGGTGACAACATTTAGTCATTTATCATCAATGGGTTCTTAAGTACTTTTTTTTTCGGGGGGGGTGCTTTTTTTTAATCTTTCTGTTGGAATCTCGAAGTAATCATACTCGGTTTTGTTTACTTATAGTCATAGTGATCAAGTAACGAATCTACTCGCCCGCTTCTGGGTAAGCATTAGCTGCCTAACTAGGGCGGTGTGGATGGTACTGGCGACCAGGCCCCAGGGCGCCCCATTGACAAGTACCGAGAAGGAGAAACAAACCTATCTGCCGAAGTCAGCCTTACGACTAGTGGCTTGCGTCGATATTAAACGTTCGGTCAGTAAAACCGAACGGACCCCACATTCTCGTTAGGGTCCCATTCAGGTATCCCCCCCCTTCTCTAATCTGGCATCCGATCCACCAAACAAATAGAAGTGTTAAGGCCCGGCCAGTCCCGTAAGTCTGAGAGTGTCGTATCCCTTGGCGAGGCGTCTGGGCCCAAATGTTAAAATTATATTTTCCTATCGGTCCCATCTTCTGTCGCTGCACCAAGGCTCTTTAGGAAGCCTTCATGAGATGAACTGTTGGATGGATCTTGGTCATATATTCATGTTTTGTGCTGCATCATCCAAGAGTTAGAAATATGTTCTCATTTTTGGAGATTCAAGCTTCTTTCCTAATTTTCCTCCCTCTTCCCCCCCCCCCCACGCCCATGCCCCCATCCCAAAAGCAAGCACCATCTCACTAAGTAAAGTCACCCACCCCCTGTGTCAAATAGACTCTCTCACTAATTCCCCCAGAATATGTTTCTTTTACCTATATGAGTTATTTGATAAGCTGTGAAAATTCAAATTTCTTCTATTTCTTCGCTCATATATTAACTTAAAACAAACTAAACAAGTTTGTACCCTGCCGTTATCGTTTCCCCAACACAAACACAGGGCGGCGCTAAACAAACGTGGGAATTGAGCACCCTGACAGTCCGCGATCACAGTGAAAGAAAATCGTGAACAAATTAATAGTTATTTTTTACTTGTGTTTAGTTTGTGTCTTTGTTTACACTGGATGAAGGCATTGTGATAGATGAACATGTAAATGTAATCTCCTATTATTTCAAAATTCTCCCGTTAATTTAATCGGGATTGCAGTTTTCCCTTGTACCGTATCACCATTCCTGCTGCAAACAGCAGACGTTTCTCAATCATCAAATGTGGCACGTTGAGAGACCGTCTATGAATTCAGATCATGATGTAATCATGAAGTAACTGTCCGGTCAGCCTGTCGTTGACGACCAGCCAGATCCTTCCAAGCAATATCGGTAATGATGCCCGCGAATGATCAGGCCGGTCGGCATTAAATGCTCAAGATGGTTGACAAGTCGCCGACCCGATACCAACCGTGGACAGGAAGAATTTAGAAATCAAATGTAGCTGCCGTATGATGTAAATATACAGCTTTAATCAAGCAAATGGCTACAGTCATGTTCCCTTAACACAACAGGCTACTTATTTTAATGTATCGATAATATACGTCTGTATTTAAAAAAAATGACTGTTGTGTCGCAATCTGTTACTCTCGATTAGACGTAATTGGTCACCAGGAGTAGAGTCATGCATGTACGCAAACCTGTCGAGGTTCCAGCGGGTTTAGGCTACCTACGTAGGGTCTGCACTTGGTTAAATTACTAAAGACCATCGCTATTAAATAAATTAATGACAGGCTAGCTGTGATATCAGCCTGTAAACATGTCACGCGACACCACGGAGATGTTGCGACTCAAACGACGGAATTGTTCTCTGAAGAACCTGCAGGGGGTTATATTTTTTGACGGGCTGAGTAGTCGGTATAACTCATTGAGTTAAACATACCATGTGAATTAACTGGAAAGGTGTGTGATTGTACGACTCCCATCGAAAACAAAAGGGGAAATAGGAGAAGAGAAAAATAGTAGCTTGACGAGCGCCAAAGCTGACAAGAGTAATTTGAAGAACAAAGCCCTAGTTTTGTGTGGAGTATGTTCATCATGAAGTGAATGCAGCAGGCCTTGTTTAGGATTGAGAATGCAATGAGGATCAGGATCTTGTTGTCCCTTTGGGGGGAGCGGGAGGGGAAGGGGGCAGGGTAATAATGCTGACCAGGGGGGCTTCATCCGCTGTTCAGAACAGTTGGTGGATCAACGTCGAAAAAGAACGGTGTTAATTCTAATACGCAATCATTTTTTTTTTTACAAATCAATTAGCTAGTTATTGTGCTATAGAGCTTATAAGTGACTTATAAAAGTAATTTAATGATGATATTAATCATAATAAAGTGTGTCCATCTTAGACTCAGCATCGGTGTGTGTTTATGTGGAAGTGCATGGGGATCGAGGGCAAGCAATCAGATATCTTGGTCAAGCGGGGTCAGGCTCCTCCGCGGTACAATCATGTTGCGATCCTTACGGTTTCAGACCCCCTGTCGAGTTATCAAGCGTGAACAAGGCTGTAGATGAATCGAGATTTTGATTTGATTCGATTTATTTTCCATTTTCATGCATATATTACAATGTTTACAGTGAAAAGACATATAACAATTGATAAGAAAATGGTGGAAGGGCTTTCAAGCCGAAACTTCTACAAGAAGCCCACTGTAACATACTTAAATTACAAAGTAAATGTAAATAAAAGGGAAAATAGAAGGATAAGAAGAGGATCTGCGCCCACCCCACCAATCATATTGACCCACCCGGTATCTTGTCCAGAAGAAAAGAAATAGAGCAGTCAGTTGGTATAAAATAGATGTCAAATAGAAACAAAAGCAAAAATGGAGATGAAAATACATAAGGGTAAAGTAGAAGTGTTCATATGTAGATATAAGTGTCTTTTTGAACTTATCAGAAAATAACTTTACGGATTTTGCACTTTGTATGGAATTACAGATTTGATTCCAAAACTTAGTACCATTGTTCAGATACAATTGAGCATTTGAAAAGGTCGGAATTAATGGGAAGAGAAAATAAGTGTTGG